>MCBS01024845.1:1640-15021 GCA_003611235.1 Golovinomyces cichoracearum
AATAATCTTGATTCGCTGGTCGCAAGTAAGTTGGTTACAACGAGAAGGCTCAGTAGGTGGAATGTTGACCTTTTTTTACGTTCAGACAAAAATTTAAGAATTTGAAGTTGAAATGATTAATTTGCAAGTTTTAGCAAGAAATTTGGAGAAATGTATTGTGAAGTTGAGAAGTTCAATAACTTCAAAATTTGATTCAGCAATTTCGAAATAAGGGAGCGTTGTGCAGCGAGTGAGAGGGAAGGCGAATACCAAACGTACATGTAGGGCTAGCGGTAAACGAGAGATTTACGTAAGATTAAATATCACTAAATTTAAATGGAAGTTCATGGATTGACTCAGGGATATACCCTGTAATACCTGCAAATTGCAGGGAACAAAACTTAGCCCTTTAACAGAGTAGAGTGGATTTGTTTTTGGGGGCCTTCTCTCCCTCCTACCCGCCGCCCGAATCGAGAGTTCTTTTGTCTTTTTTTTTTACAGGACAAAGGACTCATTTCTCCCACGCCTTCGGCACAAAACAAATAACTTTTTAATGAGAATAAAGAACAATATGTTTGTAAATAGAGCTACTTCTGATACATTTTGACGTCTCTAACAATGACAGACTTCCTAATTTAAAGCATTTAAAAAAAAAGGCTTTATTTATTTGCTTTTTTCTTTCTTTCTCCTTTGATTGCCATGGACCCATATCTCCCTTCCTGTGTAATATTCATGGCGAGTTTCCCTGGCTGCAAGTCCTGGCCCCCGCCAAAAAAAAGTCCGATTCGAAATACCCACTGACTCGGTACCTGACGAATCCTATCCCACAGTTCATCTTCTGGATCCACTTCTTAATTATTCCCTCGAATTTGAAGAGCTCCGTAGACCTGGCATCCCTCTAAAGTAAAGCACAGATATAGCCATTTGTCGGGGTTATTGTATTTCTTTTTTTTGTGTACGGAACGTCGCAAATTGATGGAGTTGAAAGATCAGCAATTTCATCAGAAAAACAACCAAAAGTTCGAATCCCTTATCTCACTCAATTTCGCTGGGCGGGATAAAATTGTTTGAGAAATTTTGAAAATAGATATAGATATTTGACGGAAAAATTAACTAAATGATGATAGTCCTTAAGTTTACCTTGGGATTAGATCCAAAAGAGAAGGTTATTCTTCAATTTGTGCTTTTTCGAAACACACTAGATGGAGAGATGGTGTTCTTCATCATGATAGGTTTCGATATTACTAGTTTTTTTCGTTTACTTAGCCATGTTTCCGTTGACATGATTTACTTTTGTGACCATTGAGAGCAGTAATAACTCTTGGGTTATTCCGCAGAACAAATAATAGATATTGGTGAATAACAAGCACTTGTTCTATGACTTGCAGTAGGGGCTGAAAATATAATTAGAAAATTCCTTTTCTTTTCCGGACGCACGGAGAACATGCTACTAGGTTCAGATTGGGTTGTGGAGGAGTGGATTCAACGTTCAAAATTCAACACTGCTTTTCACAAATTAGGGTTCAGCTGGTGAGAGAGTAACTCCTAGTGAATTCCAGAGAGCTTCTTGCTTTCAATGAAGGATAGAGACTCAAGGCTTTGCTTTTTGAAGATCGTGGGGGTTGTTGTGGGCTCTTGGCCCATGTTCACCCCATGTAGTTCCTCGCAATTTGTAGTTTTCCAACTGTTTTTATAATCTCGTGGCGGACTCCAGACCAGGAAATGATGAAAAATTTAGTGCGGAAACAAGACTTGGAGACAAAAAATGGGCTCAATGCGTTTTGTCTGCAACATGACAGGAGTAAAGAGCGTAGCAAGCTATCTCGCTTGTCTAAAACGACGATAGAATTGTAGTTATGTGACTGTCCGGAAAGTAATAAGGAGGCTCTAGATTCCAATGATAATTTCAATCTGGTGCAGGAAGATCGATGTCGTTATCTAGCATTTTCATTTCTAACGCGATTGAATTGTCACACTGGGTCGCCGATGTGATCACGTCTGCGATTTCGTTGTTTTGATGCGACGTCCATATTCTTTTTGGGAGGCGTTCGTTATTACCCTGTTCAAAATGAATGGACTGACCTTCTGGTGCCACAGCGAAAACTCCAAACATAAAACAGAACAACGAAACAAAAGAAAGAGGGTAAGTGAATGGAAGATATTCGGGGGCAAGATTTTTTGTTCTAAGAAATAAAGAAAATTCGGGTGCAAAACGCACCACAGGAGGGAGCTTCGACACAAAGGGTTGGCTACAATTCTTGAGTGCTTAACAATTTCATGGGTTACTTCTTTCACCACCGTCCGGTAAATCTTGAAAGATTATTTTTCATTTTTGACTTCTTGTCTTATTGGATAGAGTCAGTCACCTTCGTATTTAGCGCTGACAAAAACGCGACGAGTATTGGATGTCGCGGAGAGCTTACATGCGATGCGTTTCTACCACATCATGATTTTATAAATCGGACGTGTGAAGGCAAGGCTTTTTCACCGTTTCACAGCATAGTATGTTCGGCTTTGTTGGACTAATCATCATTTCACGCAAGTGTGTTGTAACTTGTTTCTAGATCTAACTCTCGTCCTGACTATCTCAATTAATCTCTGACCGGGTAATTCCCAGGGACCACAATTCCAACTTTCGCAAAGGTAGGGGTATCTTCTATCACACAAAGAGTGCTTTCCGAAATCTTAATTAGATTTTACTGTATCTTCTCAAAAATGCTCTGCAAACAACGCGTTCCTTCTCCGTATAAAATTTACAAGTACAAGCTCTACTATCAACGTATCCATGAATGGAATTCAACTCGCATTGTTTTATTGCAAGCCCTTCGCCAAAACGAGGTTTCGGCTAGGTCACTTGGATTAGCTTACTAAATTAGTGCGCGTGACGCAAAGAGAATCGATTCTCAAATCGTTACAACTACATCGAACATATGAAATTAATTTAATTGAGTCTGCGACACTAAATGACGTGACTTTTATTAGGTGTTAGATTTTATTGATAATAAAAAGGATACGATGGTGCATCAGCTACCGACATATCTCGAGGCTTGATGTGATGTCTAGAATAAGTGAAGCGAATACTGATAAAAGTTTCATTACTGCATACTTGAGCTTGATTGCTGGTTGTATTGGTCCAGAGCATGAGGAAAATTTGATGGTGTTGGTGTGATGGGACACTGTTTCGAGGTATCATAATGATGACACTCTTCTCCGTTCACGAAATTTCCAACGTCGGGAGTTATGGGTGGAGTCATGTAACCATGTACCATTAAGCTACCATCGGGTTGTTTTTGAGGTGTACCAGGAAATTGTTCAGATCTCTGGCACTGACTGTCAGTCTGGCAATCTTTAGATTGATTCGATAATTTAGTTGCACGACAGTTGATGGCTTCCTGCTCTTGTAAGAAGAGGTCAACGATTGTTGAAACCCTCGAATAATGTGACGAAGAGTATTTTCTTGATAGAACTTGTGATGGTCGGTGGAGCTTTTGAGATAGTTCGAGGATTATTTGACGCGTTTCATGGTCAGGTATATCTAGAGCCTCAGGTTGACCCAATATTGCCCTGGCTAGAGCTATCGATACAGTCGCCATAACGGACGGTCTTTTCGAGACAAATTCCTTGTGATATGAAGCAATCTCGCACAAGTACCAAGTCATGTGTTCCAGAAGTGCGGCATTTTCTTTACACTCAGATTGTGTAGCTAATTTTATAAAACAATCAACAGTTGGATAACCGATTAACCAGTCTAATGTGTTAAGTACATGCCATTCCATTTGAGTGAACATATCTTCGTCGTACAGATTGCAGCACATAGATTTTAGTTCCCTGATTAATGGCACTCGATCTTTGCGATCACCGTATTTAGCCGCTATCAACAGTGCAGCACATCCAACAAGTTGATAATGTCGTTTGTAAACTACTCTTCGAGAACAATAGCGATCTAGCAAGTTAACTGCTAGAAAAAGTGTTTCCGGAAGTAATTGAAATGCCGAGTGTGCCTCGACAAGGAAGTCAATTAGGTATGGTCTCATGAACCATTGGATTTCGTGCTGTATATCCATTGATGCGACATCAGGTAGTGTTAATGCCTGCGAACTCGTTAGTGGCAGCTCTGGTTAAGAAAAGTAGTGCGGCTTGTGACCTCCATCTGATTCATGTGTTTTACTATATCATCCATATAGGTCTCGCGAGCTTGAGATGAGAGCTCGTTTGCCAGGGCCTCAGCTCTTGGTAGGTTTGAATATCTGATGTAGTTATGGTTATTTCTTCTGTGATAGCTGTCGTCTTCTACGAAGAACGTATCGTCGGGTTGTTTGAAGGTCATGATGACGGATGGGTATAATAATTCTATTAAAACGAACGAACGTCGAGGTCGCTAGGAGCTTCGACTTAAAGGGTGATTTTGCGGATCTAGTAAATAAAGAGTGAATAGTCAGGAGTGCGACTGAAATGTAACTCAAAAAAATAGAGGGTTTAAGTGGCAGAAGTAAAAATGACTAGTGGCAGAGGCTCGTTGGGACTGTGTGAATTAGAGTTCTGTCCAAAATATCTTGATGCTATTAGTAACCTTGATGGGACACCATGAAATAAATAAGAAATCATGACTTTTTGCTTAGGTTTCCTCTTTTGGAGGCTGTAGGAATAGATCGGTCTGACGTCTGCGTGGAAATGGAATATGTTAAACGTACATGTGAGGAGAAAGGGAAATGAATAAGTTTCGGTTTGGTTCAAAAGAGGTAAATCTTGAGTCGCCACGAAAGTTTTGTTGCTGTTCTAGTTGCACGGTTTATCACCAACAAATTTAAGACAAGATAAACGAGCGAACGTCTCCGGTCTTGAGCTTGAAGATGGTGTAAATTCCCAGCAGTTTAAATTTGAAGAGATATCCCACTTTCAAGCGAATAGTGCTTGGAGAGGAGGCTGCTAGCTTGTTAAGGTAGAGATGATAGTCTGACCTGTGAAAGTATCCGACCTAATCCAAATTAGTCAGCTGATGAACTGGGAATATTGATGCTCTGACTACAGAATTATCGTTATAGCCTAGAATCAGTCGTAATAGAATGGACTGACTTCAACAGTAGACGGAGGAAGGTCGTAGTGTAGATGAAATTCCGTGACAGGTGCTGATTGGAAATTAAGGAGAATAAACCGAGAAGGTGGCTTGAGCCGTTGCGTCGAACAAGAGTTCTCGAGACGTGGCAGGCCAACTAGAAGAGTGAGATGAAAGTTGATCGTCTAAGACTCGTTCAGCTTCTAAGCAGAAGACTCGTTGACTAAGAAAGAGAATGAATGGTCTTAAGAGGGATGACAAAAGTTGTAGCAAAAGATGGGGAAAAGAAGGCTGTTCTTAATGTGTGCGGTTGCGTAGTAGCGCGAGAAGATGGGATGGATGGATGGTGGCCGGGGGGGCCGGGGTGATGGCCGGGAGTTGACTCCCGTTTCTTTCTCTCTGGCGCGCGCGCTCTCTAGATTCTGTCTTCGTCCCACAAGTTCGTTTGGGGGTTACGACTCAACGATTGGCGGAAGTAAATAGCGAGATTCGTGCACTGGCAAGGTGAGGCGATAGAGATGAGGACATTTTCATCGAGAAATAAATATGAAAAAGACCTCTCTCGTGTGCTGGAACGAGGAGAATTTTCTTTTATGGACGTCGCAGGGAGAAAGCAAAACACACTGAATTGGCCGACCGGGGGGAGGAGGGGGTTAGCGTCGTGAGATGATTTGCTCACTGAGCATGACCCATGCATAAGCTTGCTCGACCGGCCAGGACCGTCAACATTGCTCCAGAGGACAGCTCCGTTATCCACACAGTTTCCTTGTCCTAGCAGTGGGAGTTGAGATCATATTCGTCGGGTGGGGGACTAATTGGAGGAAAGCTATCGCCTACCATATCTTTGCACTCGACAGCTAACCCGGCGACTGAGACGAAGTGAAGACAAACGAGTTGGAGGGGCAATCATCTCTTGGATTTTGGCCCGCTGCAAGTGGTGGATGAGTCATCATAGTTTAACGGTCAGGGGTTGCTCAAGTCGCAGAGTCAAAATGAACAAGGATATGGGGAAGGGAACAAATGAAGGATGTCTCGATGCCCACCAGAACATTTCTTTTTTTTTGTTATTTTCTTTCGTTCAACCTTTCTCTGGGATGTGCATAGTTTCCTTCTTTCCTCCTTCTCTCACTCGCAGTGCCGTGCCACCAGACACTATGATGCGGTTAATTCATGCTGACGATCACCGTGTATCCCCTACCAATCTAATCTCCATCTGCATAATGCAGCCGCTCAAAGCAGCAAATCAGATGCGGATTTCAGCTTCAAGTGGTTGTACGTTACCAAGAACGAAAGGCAACTTAAGAGAGCTGTTCATGTAGATCTATGGTGAAGTTCATCTAGTGTTACAGAAATACTTGCGTTAGAAAGAGAGAGAGAGAGAGCCTGAAGCGATCCTGATGCTGTCAACTTTCCGGCTCTTCCACCTGAAACACCATTCAGGCCATTAGTCGGCTCAAAATTAAAAGACGATTCCGCTAATAAGGATGACCGCCGTGAAATGGCATGTAGTCAAGGGAACGTCGTGTAGGGAATGCCCCTGTCCCGTGGAACGGTAGACTGGGAGACAAGCCGACCCCCGTCATCACTCGACTCACAAGAGAAGCAAAGATTTAACGGCCCTCCTCCACTAATATTCAGGTGGCTGGCGGCTCGGGGTGAATTGCGATTCCAGGCCAAGGGACTCTTCCGAATATAGAAAAGAAATCAATGTTGTGGGCCGAGTAAATGGCACTAAAGGTTGGACATGGCAAGAGGGAAGCAAGAAGAGAAGGGCGAGAGTCGTGTTCAAGTTGGTATCAGAGATGGGTACAGCAGATCTGGACATTAGGCCGGAAATGATTCACATCGCAGCAAGAAGCACTCATCCTCTTCGGTTTAATCCGATTGTGTCGAGCCCCCGTTGTCACGGTTACATAACGGATGATCAGAGGAAGAAAAGAAATGATTCCTGGTGCAGTTGCAGATCAAGATATTACCATTCGTCGTCCTCGCCCATACGCCTGGACCAAGGGCATGTAATTATAGAATAGACGACAGGAAGATGCTGCAATACTTCCCCTTTTTATTTATGTGACTCGGAATCACACGTCCACATCCTCTATCAAGTTGGCGTTCATAGCATTAACCTCCAACGTAGGCTGCCAAGGATGAACACAACTTCACGCGGTGCCGGTGTAATCGCTTCGTAGGCTCGCAATGCTATGACAGTAAAGAAGAGTTACATTCGGGTCAAAGCCAGAATCTACATGGCTACTTCACTTTCAGAGAGTTCACGCCTCTTGGATTTCTAGACCAACAAAGTCCGTATCATCTGACTTTTCTTTTGTCTTACCACCCGACTGAACTCTCATTTCTGTAAACAGTGACATCTTCGAAACGTTACGATAACATATAACCATCTCTCTGACTATGGATTCAGGATTTTAGCATCATCGAGAAGATATAATGTGTTATTGATTATAAATCTTGGGGGGTATTTCGAAAAATTCCGTTCTGTGAGATTTTTTTCGAGATGGGGATACGCTAAAGTGAGAAGGAAAGAAAACAACGAGAGAGAGAAGATCCAGATGGTATGTTCTTTGCGGAAGAAGATTGACGTTAACAAACCAATGAGTTCAATGTGTTCTGCTCTCCAAGACCTCGCTTCGGACATTGTAGCTGGCACTTTAAAGATCAGCATTTGATATCAACTCGTCCACATCAAGCTCAAGATTTTCATCATCTTAGCGAGGATATATTACAAGGATGTAGCGGTACCTACATTCTCAATCGGTTTCTGACAGTTTGTGGTCAATCCAGTCGACAAACCATCATCTCGGACTTTTTTTCAAGAAAGAGCTGTGTGGAAATGGGACACCAGGATGAGTTACTGAGGTCAGACGGTGGTTTGGTAGAATCTTCTAGGACGAGGAGTGGACAATGGCTGTAGCGGGAGCAGTTGTCCCACGACAAAGTGCCGTCGGAAATTTTTACAGACCAATTGCGGGGTGGGATGGTCTAGATGTAACTTCACTGCTATTTTAGCCTTATTTGAGTTTTTCTTCTCTGGCTCCATTGAGCCGGTCATGTCGGTAGCATTGAACGTAACGGGATCATCTTCCCTTACCGTGCCTTCTGGCTGCTAGGCTTGTGCCAGGTCGCGTTCAAATCATCAAGTCAAATCTCCCAGCGTAACCTGAGTTTTTTCGGCTTGTACGGTGCCGATAGACGGCCAAAATCGAAGGACCATATTATCATTCATCATGGTTCACTCATATGTTTGGATTTACACACTTACCTAGCATCTTGGCCAGCTACATCCTTCACACTGAATATATGGGCGACTCAAGATGTGGTATTCGTTTTACATACGGCCTCCCAAATGCACATTGCTTGGGAACCGAACGGTAATCAAAAAATATCTGTGCTCCCCCAAACCCACTTTCGGTGTTTTGTCTCATCAACCACTTACGACTATCTGATTCGAAAATAAACTGACCATTTCAAACTTTTTGAATACCAGAGTAAAATGTAGAATGTCCCTCAAAATATTAATCACGTGATAAAATTGCTCTTTGATTTTGAAACCCCCATTAGAGCTGTTAGACATTATCTTTTCACATTGACGTAAGGTCCTACAGTGCAACTTCTGGTGATGGTGCCTGGGAATATTTTTTTCTTTTTGTTTTTTTTCTTTATGAGAAAGTTGCAAACGAATAGGGATCATATTCTCCGGGAATTCCCTCATTCAATATCGGAAGTATCATTCGTATTCGTTATTCAAGTCCTCTTCCCCCAGCATCCCCTCAAAAGGAAGATGTTTGTAATCGTCTCATAATACACATAGCGAAACACTTTTGAGTGATAATAAAAAAACACGTCAGCTGTAAGGCAAAAATAGGCTATTGCTTCAAGTAGTTAGGTACTGACTGGATTTCTGGGAGGGTTTGTTAAATTTATTTATAGCTTTCTTTCGAGGGATTACTGCGGCCGCTCGTCATAATTAGGGTACGAGAAGACATAGCTAAGGTTTTGATGGTCATCACGGATTTTTTCTCATTTGTAGAAACCTCTATCGAAATATGACCCGTGCAGTGATGATGAATGCATATTCCACCCCTGTCTCGGTCTGAATGTAACAACGGTCTGAAATCGCATCTTTCGCAGGAAATGTGGCATTGGGTAACCATTGCTATCAACTTGGATGAACCATATCTGTATTTCGACGCATTCCACTTTTGTTATGTTTCATGGATACTAACAAAAGCCTAGACGAATATGTTTAAATAAAATAAATAGAATACAAAATAACAATTAGGCTAACCATCTTGATCATACGTCTACTAAAGAAGTTCGAGTCATTATCACATCCAAAGTCCAAAACCTCCGTGTAAATCTCTCGAGGAAAACTGTATGGAATCAGAGATTCGAAGTTTTAATCTTACATTCCTACCAGTGCTGCGTATGAACGGATTTGTTCGAGTGTAGACCTTCTTTCCTGCACATCTAATCTGGTTCATCGAAATTTATCCTATTAGTGACCTGTGGAATAATGGAGACAGGTCATTAAAACCTAAGATCCTTTGAATAAACTCTCAAGTGGATGGTATGGCCACTGGTCTATGGCACTGAATGAGAAACTGATCTGATGACGCTTTTAATGCCTTGAGAACTTTGGGTGCTGGACCATGTACAACCTCGTTCTTAACTCCCTGTTTGACGTGAGATATTATCACCAAATCCTGGACTAGAGGATAGATACTCCCACCTAACTAAATCCTGGTTGGCATCCATCACTTTAGTGTGTACGGCGGGGATATCTCTCACATAAAATTCAATGCTGAAAATACAACGGTCGATCAGCATCTACCTATGATTTATTGTTCGTACCCACAACCCATTGAAATATACATTTTTTAGCCATGCTCCATCTGGCTGAGCCGTCATCACACGATATAGAAAGTCAAGTAACCTTAGAAAAGGTTCTTTCATGACTCAGATCATAGCTTCATCAGATGATTTTACATTTTAGGTGTTCATCTCGGTTTTCTTTGCCGACGGCCAGACCCTATCTATAATGCAGGAATACTCAAATGTTTCCCTAATCATTCAGGGATGATCTAAAAAATTAGCTGACTTGAATGCCAAAAAACCAATTGCGGTGCAGACTATTTGTTTTCCTGTGTTTGATGGATACCAACTACAGGTCGCTGTTAAAGTCCGAGACTGTAAGTGCCACATTAATCCTATTTGACTTCCGCAACTTTTCCTTAGTCCCAGTTTCTTTCCACCAGTATTCCTGCTAGTCTCCATTCGAAAGCAAAGTTAGAGGAGCCCATTACCCATCATTTTCTCCCCTCCCCAGTCTACCAAGTGATGGTTTTTTTTAGGGATGTATAGCAAATGGGAAAAATCTATCACACACTACCGGATGCTGGTCTCTCCTGGTTAAGAAATTGAGCAAAATCCATAGAGATGGCTACCTCTGGGGTATTCGTAGGCTATCCAATCTAATGCTGCAGACCTAAGTGTATCGAAGAAAGTACCTTCACTCAACGCCATCCTTGATTCGTGTTTCTTGACGCAACTAGTTTCATGTAAACATATTCAAATAACTCAAGTTCAGTATAGAACGGTTTACCACCTGAACAGAAAATCAACAATCAGCATGGATGAAGGGAAGTGGAGCAGCTTGATTGACGAGGAAGTCCTTACTACTTCGCACTGGCCTGGGATTGATTAGAGGGATGAGAGGTAGAAGCAGAAAGTAGGCTACTTTGCTATTTTTAGAGATAGTTCCCTCCGAGATATGGCAAAAGGGAGGGGGAAAATAGAGAAATTGCGGTATAACCATCTCATGATTCGTATTTCCTTTGATCGAATATTGATTGGGCAGGCAGCATGATTATTAAAATACTATCGGGAGGATATTGATGCAGAATTAACTCCTTGATGCTTTTGAGGTTCAAGTATGTGCAGAATCTCAATTCTGCGGCTATGTCTATGAGTTGCTGAAATATTTTTAGACCCGTGATCGAACATTTTCCGTAGTATTAAACTTTTTTTTTTTTTTTAAATTTTACTCTGATATTTCTAGAGTCAATGTACATGCAATGTAAAAACAATGGGCTTCTTCACACAAACAAAACAGACTTGTGTGGATGACTAATCATGACATAAGTTGTTTATGTTGGAGTGGAGAGACGTAAAGTTGACCTGACTTGGTTATTCGATATCTCAAATCCAATTACGCGATGAAAAACACTTGCTTGGGTTTTATCCAAATACCAAAAATGAGGTAGAGATAATCGATCATTCTCCTGAACAAAACAACTTCCCTTTTACCGATAATTTTTTTACCGGAGAAGATTCTGGATCATCAATTATATCCCATGGTTGCCATTGAAAAACCGTGTCTCCAATTTTTGACAAGATTACCAGAGCTCTTACTGACAGGTGCATTAAGTTAGACGGCAGTTCAACTAGATCCGTCCATTGCATACACTCCGCTATTGGTGATCGTCTGGTTGGCTAAAAGCCCTCAATCATAGGTTATCTCAGAATAGTCATCAAGATGAAACAGAGGAAGAGGCAGTACTGTTGAAAATGGCCAGGAAAATTACCCACATGTAGACACACAACATCCACATTTGGTTTACTTTACATGATGAGACTAATCAGTGAAGGCTATCCCAGCGTGTATGTAGGATATTACTAAAGGCACTGTGAAAATAAGTTACTCCCACCTATAGCGAGGAGCCGAGATGTCCGGAGTACGTGCGCTATGCTGGTGACAGGAGATCGGATAAGGCACAAGAAACACTTGCCGTCACCCGGTGATCCTTGATATGTTCATTATGTATCCGATCATCAGTACAAACGAATACCTAAAATGGCGCTTGCGCTCCTTTTCACTTCCAGACCTGTCACGTCCTCCAATGAACAAACATCAACGGTCATATGAGACTCCTCCATCCTCTTTCATCTGCAATCTACGGCTCCCGCTCGAATATGACTAGTATTGTGAGCAGGATTAAAAAGGCTGAGTGACTACATGTTATCATCCTAGGATAAGGGCCTAGGTCAAGCCGCCTGGCGAGTAAACCCTGTAAGCGACGTGATCTGACGAGTCTTAATTAGTTGTCTTCATCCCAGCTGTATATCATGTCTCTCTAGAGGAATTTATCAACATTTCGAAATCATGAATCTTCTAGAAGCGGAAAGGAAAGTATTGATGGAATGAAATCAAAAATAGACATTTACCAGCGCTCGAACGTTGGAGATCGCAGCTTTCGTCGATCTTCACCAGGGATCATGCATGTGATGCACGCGTGAGTCCATGATGATAATCTCGGACAGGGGGGATTCTTCTCAAATGTCTTAATCGACAATTTGAATCCAAGACCGCGCCCAGTGATGCTGATTTGGGAGTAATACCCTCTTCCTTACTGGCTGTCTCTGTCCAGAATTAAAACCCCCTTGTTCGAAAAGTCGTTGGTATTTAACAACGCTTGCTCATCATGTATTCTCACTGGCCATTCATGATAGAATTCTTGTGCGGTTATGTCGCTGCTGAGGAAACAAATCGTCGAGGATCCCGTGGCATAATTGCACCGGAAATATATCCTGATCCAGCTATTTCTTTTCCGCGAGTGCAAAGGTTATGATTGCACCTCTCTCTTAGTTTACAGCCATGTCTCAGCCGAGAATATCCCAAATTACATCACTTTAGATTTTTAACTTAATTTCCTTTCTTCCCTGAGGATACTCGAGAAATTTAAAGGGGAATAATTTAAAGGCGTTACTTCAGTTCATATCATTAAGATAAGATTAATGAACAGATGTCTCATTTTTAGGTGTCTCCTTATTCCAAAAACGGGCAAGACCCCTCTCCCACCTATCCGCAAGCATGATGCCGATCAAAAAAAGTGATAAAGTCAAACCTCGGATAACTTAGTCTCGCATAACTTTATTCCTCACATGACTGAACATTTTGTGCTGAATCGACTCAGGTTGGTATATGTTTCTTGTAGCTTCATAACTTTACTAAATTTACTGAAAATCAAGTTTTGAAAGGGAGGTTATTTATTTAACATTGCTTATATAAGCCATCTATCCAGGGTATTTTGGGTTCCAGATGAGTATCTAGTCTCATTCTGGATACGTTTCAGGAGCCTGTAAGCTTCCAACTCTTTCTCCTTGGGAGTCTCAAGGGATATCATATACCTAAAGATTAGAGTTTTTCGGCCCTACTAAATTGGGGTATTTCCTCAGCCAGCTCTTCTTCCTATTCCGCTTCCTCTTGCAATTGAACCATTTCAATTGTTTGACCATCGTCAAATTCCTTAATCGCTCCTTGACCTTCTTCAA
>MCBS01024846.1:0-15033 GCA_003611235.1 Golovinomyces cichoracearum
AACATAACAAACACAGCAAACACAACAAGTACTCTTTGACTTGATCAGCGATAAATTGATCGTCCTATTGAAATATTCCCGTGTGAATAGCACAAGACTGGATCGGTCAATCACAACAGTAGTGCCAGGAGACCTGTCTGAGAGCTTGGGATCCTTGAGAGGAGAAGAATTTATACCTACCCATTGATTTATGCCATCTTACAATGCCGAATACCTCCTTGCTTGTTTTTGCATTATCTTTTTTTTCCTTTAAAGAAGAATTCCTTCGCCTTTCGGATTTTTTTTGCGGAACTCCTTCTTCGCCTCCTTTTGTGCTTCCTCGGTAACCAAAAGCGATCAAGATGTTCTTATAATTGGTATGAGCAATTCTACAAGAATTTTCCCAGCCAATTATTTCCTTTTTTTGTGGCCACATGATCGCCGTACCTCCTCCCCCCGAGGAAGCTTCATAGACTGCCTTTTGTAATGTTCTGCTAGTCCATCTAAATCCGCTGTGCAGGGATGAGTAGGAATAGACGTGATATTTCCAGTGGAGATATAAGTGATCTAAAAAAAAAGCTAAAGTTCAAGAGTGTCTGGTTGGAGTTTTTGAGATGGTTCATGGCGAACGTACAAAGTAATTGTAGTAAAAAGTGGAAGATGGTCTGANNNNCCAAATGCAAGGTCCAGTACATTCCCTCTGTTGTGCATTGTTGTGCCAATCGGGGATATCAGATTAAAATTACTTGCATCTGCCCATTGAGAGAATCTCTTTGCGCTTTGAGATGACCATGTGGCCAGGTCGGTCGCCATCTGAGGTGGTAAGATTGAATTGGGTGAGATGCTTTTACATCGTTTTGATTAATGTAGTTTATCAATGAGTCAATCACTTTTCCGCACCACCACTCTAGACTTAAATAATTGAACAAAAAACGTTCAAATTGATTCAAATTAATCGGAACAATATATATTCAAAATTTCCTCATCAATCTGACAGGTTCGTGCATTATGACCAGTCTTGCTGCACTTGCCACACTTCCATGCACTCGACTATCTCCTTTTCTCACCATCAACATTTGTATCCTTACCGCTCTTTTTTATTGCGTCTCTGCCTTCTTTTTTGCCAAAATCCAACTTTCTTACACTTGAGTGAGTTTTCATCCTTAGCGCAAACGATATTTTTTGGCCCGCCGACGCTTAATCAGTACATTATTGGCAGCTTGGTTCGGAGTTCCAACGATATAAGGGTCATCTGATGTGCCATTTCCAACATTTCTTTCGCTATTTGCTAGGTTGATTATAAAATAGGTTTTTGTGAGCTTCCTTGATGAAAACTGATTAAGGTAGTTACCAAACTAGCTTGCGCAATAATTTTCATTGGGTTGTGTGCCTTTTGGGTTGCCCAGGTTTCAGCGTCAGCGGAAGGAGAACTGGCAAGTTTTGGCGTCTTTACTTTGATATCTAGCTTGTCAATCACAACCTTGGAATCAAATGATATAATTCCAGCACATCGAAACTCTTTTTCTATGTTTTCAGGTGTGAAAGAAACTCTGTACGCATCGCAAGGACGTGATCCGCCATTTCTCGAACATCATCAATCTGGGGTGGAAAACTACGCGAATCCAGATCCAATACATGTTGAACTATCACCTCCTCTTGAAGTTCGGTCAATTTGTGAAGAGGGGGTCAATCGTCGACGCGAGGAGTTTTGCCGTCCATTCTGTCTCTGAAAGTGCTTAGAGGGATTTTGTAGATCTTCGCTGCGGCTGGGCGACTAGGTTTTTCTAATGTTCCGATTGCTTCAATGGCCCGGATGATTCGCGCCCCTTTGCTGTGGACCGAAATTGTTGATTATAGAATAATTGCGTGTTGAAGTTGGATAATGGTGGTGTCGCAGGAAAGTAATCGACTTACTGGTTTCATCGACTCATTGATGAGCCACGTTATTCGACATTACATTCTTTTTAAACTGTAATATGCGTTACAAACTATAATAAAATTTCAATGATTCTAGTATTCTATAACATCTGCTAATTAATGATTATTTCTATAACGGATGTTAGAAAATTTTCGTCTTTAATAATTGTACGATCGCGAATTATTTGCAAGCCGGGGTTTCGACAAAAATCCAACTCAACACCGTCTGTCCGACAACCAAGTTTGATAAAATTTTTATTCCACCTTTGTTAACGACTTAATCTTGGCTCTGAGAGAATATTGCACTCTCAGGTTCATAGAATGCACAACGTACAGGTGACCAGTCCCCGCTCTCAGATTTTAGAAGCTGTCATGAGCAGATTGCTCTTTTGATCCTCTTTTAGGACTATAATAAGTTGCGTAGCCTCTAGATGTCCGAGGTAACCGACGCGTGATCCCAAGGATCAAATTCTGTGCGCTGGCACGGCGCTAACTGATAAGGGATTAAGAGTTTAATTAACCTAATTTGAAACCATGTGAGCCCATATAGGTGCCTTTATACTATATATGTACTTAGGAGGAAAACTTTCGGTAAAAACCCCCGATTTGCCTGGGGGTAACTATGTCTATTTGCGCTTGCCTTTAGAAAGTGCACTAACACTTCTCTGCCCGATTTGCATACCGTTTACCTACACTGATAACTAGTCCTTGATATTTGTTTGTATGTTCTTCCTCCAATTGACAGTTTTTCGACTGCTCCCGCGAGTCTGAACTGCTCGATCTGACCTTCTTTTGTGGTCCATTTAGTTATGCGGCCCGTGTCTGATGGGTTATTCATCATTGCCACAATTGATCTATTTTTAGCTCATCGGGACACCTTTTCTCGTCCCTTTGACCATAAGGGACAAGTCATAATCACGTTCTTCGGATTTTGGGAAGCGTATCCGCATAGGTTTTTAGGGCTTTCAGCTCCTGGGACATTTCTTCTGAACAATAACGAATTGGGCCCTATGTGCTCGCTTCTCATTTGTATTTCAATACTACTTTGAGCTTTGTTGAAGTTTTTATGGAGCAAAAGTGGTGAGACCCTAGAGATTATCCGCCTTTTACTTGTAGCCTTATCTCTGTAAAAACTTGCTGCTGACCAAAGTTCTGGATCTGCTGTGACTCGTTGACTAGAATCTTGTCCCCGGCCTTATTTTTCCCACGTATCCACCCATTCCTGAAAAAGCTGCTAATTTGGACGCCTCTTTCTTCCCTTTATTTGATTTCTCGTCTCCACTTAGACTTTTCAATTTTACGAGATCTCAATTTCTCGTGATTTTAATTCTATTGTTAGTGTCTTTGCCGGCTTGGTTGATTTTGTAGAATGCGGCATTAACGTTTTTTTGGACCGGCAAACCGTGCGAGAGGCTAGCGTTTTGGAACCTCCGATACTTGAGGTATATTTCCAGTGGAAGGATGGAAGTTTCGTGTTCCAAGACTCTAGTACTTGTAGACTTGTAGGCTCCAGTCGCAGTTTTTAGGCACTGGTGTTAAATTTTGCTAAGAGACTTTAGGACTCTCTTAGGGATTTTCAGCTTTTTGTCTTCCTGGGCCCATATTTGACTACCATGCGTGATGCCCGGCTTAATTATTACGGAGTACGTTACTCGTGTTTTAGCAAATTTTGCCCCCCAGGTGGATTGGGACAATCTTGTTAGTGAAAGAAATTGTGTATGGGCCTTCTCTTGTACCTTCTTTGGATGTGCACCCCAGTTAAGTTTTGGGTCGAGGTATATTCCTGGAACGCATATTGAAGGTTGGGGAACTGATTCGTGTCCCTATATTTTAATCGTAGCTCCGAGGTTGTGATTTTTAGTTTTTCGAGCAGAGTGGATTAGTTGGTGCTTTTCTGGAGCAAATTTTGCTCCATGTGTTTTTGCCCATTTTTCGCATATTTTTTGTTGTCACGCATGTAATTAGCAGTTTTATTCGGTAGATTTTGACCATGCTGGGATTTTTGTGTCATCTATAAATGCGACGGAGGTGGATAGGGGAGAGCCTTAGGGTATTCCTATTGGTGTTGAGATCCGGTCTCCATTTAACCCTCCTAGAATGACTGATGTAGTTCTCTCCTTCAAGAATGACTCTATGAAGTCTGTTCTTCATTTGGAGATACTCTTTGCTCTCATGTTATGGATTACTCTTTTATGAGGCACGTTGTCGAAGATCTCAGCTATATCGAAGCTTAGTAAGGAGGCAGCGTTGTTCTTATTCTGTCCTCAGTTGGTATGTGGTCGCTCTATTAGTAGTTCGTCTGCAGAGATTGTTGATCTATTCGGGGCACTAACTGTTGTTTTAAAAAAGAAATATTACACAAGATAGGATACTATATTCAATTAATTATCAATAAAATTAATTGAGACAAAATTTTCTCGATCAAAGGATAATTACGAATGAGACTCACGGAAGGTTCTGCGATTGTGCTCAGCACCGCCACAACTGCGGAAATGCCTGCGAGCATCTCCTGTTGCTGCTTAACTGGCCTGGCCTGGCCTCTATTCTCTTTTCTCTTTGTAGCTGGTTGACCTCGAGGTCTTTTCAAACAAGGTGGCAGGAGAATATTTGGAGTCAAGGCGTCAATGGTGACTGGCTAATAAGGTGCTATGTTCGTTTCACGATACGTCTGCACATAATAGACTCTGTTGAGCTGGGATATTGGTGAAACTTTGACGCTGAGCATAATCGCAGAACCTGCCGTGGGGCTCATTCGTTATTATCCTTTGATCTAGAAAATTTTGTCTCAATTAATTTTATTGATGATTAATTGAAAAAAGTAACCTATTCTGTGTAATATTTATTTTAAACAAAAAGAAAAGAAAAACGCCTTATTCTTGAGTCAACAATTCTTGGTTCGAACGATGTCTTATAAGCCTATCGGGCTTTACAGGCCGGTAAAGAAAATCCCTTCGACTTCATGTGGTGCTATCGTAAACGCTAAGTATGCTCTGCATATGTTAAATAGCCAAGAAGAGTTGCTTTAGGATCAAAGTTGAAACTAATATATACCCTGTCAACATCTTGGGAGTTCTCGTTACTTCATTCTCTATCACCAACGAAATCCCAGCCCAAGCTTTATCGCTCTCAGATACTCCTCAACCATATTAAGATGCCTTAATCCTCGACATCGAGTGTTACGAAAGAAATATATCTATGGTGACCATTTTTCCAATCCAAAGGCCCACGATGTTACGGACACCCAGAAGGAAGGATTTAAGCTGCGGAGCTCAAGGTCTTGGGAGTTTATTGAGATTGGTCTGAGTTGATGACTGCCTGCTTCGGGAAATCTCACGAGATAATGGAGAAAATCAGTTGAGATGTGGAATGAAGAAGCTAGGATTTCTGCAGTGGGACAGTCTGAGCGGCGACGCAAATATCATCAGATTTGAATGGGCCATATAGATCAAGACTTCGATTCGGCTAGTGGAACCGACACTTTAAAGATAGGCAACGATGGAAGATGTGGTCCGCCTCCTGGTCGCCATTTCCCCAAGTTTGAGACTGGGTAGCCTAGACAGCTACCTCACCCAAGAAAAGAGAGAACTGAGAGACCACATCTCGCGTGGTGGTTTTACACAAGATGGCAAAGACATGTTAGGGTAGTCAAAGGCTTTTCTTGTCTTGACTTTTGCGGATATTCGCGGTTGAGGGAAGGATGAGAGTCTCTCGCAAAAAGGTCTCAGGGTAGTATCAGCGAATACATCCACTACATGAGTGGTCCGAGGTTTAAACTGAGCTGTACATATAGTCACCGGGAAGGACTAGTCTTCTCCGTATCATGCTCTACGAGCGCTAGGCCTGTGTTCGTCACGAATCAAAGTTCTAATTGTCTATATATAGAATATCACGTCTTAACGTAATTGTAATACCTTTTTCATGATTTTTGAACACGTATCAAACAAGACAAATTAGGCGATCAACCCAAACACCTGACTCATCTTCAAGACCCAAGGCGTCGAAATGCCCTCGGAAAAGAATCAGTGATAGATAAAATCAAACTATATAAACCCGATTCTAGATCAGAAAAATCTACGTACAGAGTAATAGACTTTATGGATACGGCGCCTTAAATTCTCTAAAGGAGCTTGCAGTGCGGTAATTTGATGTCGTGCTTTGATGATCCAATGTCTCTCTTGTATCATTCCCTCCAGTAGGATATGAAGATAATCCGGTAAAGATGATAAAAAGATCTACAAAAAATCTAATATATCAAGTTCTGAGTGAAATTTTTTTTAAAAAAAAGGGATTCAAGGCTATCTAATCTCAACCAGAGAAGTTTTTGTCTTTGGCGAAACCGGCTAGTTTTGTTTGGAATCAGCTACGGAAGTTTCGAGACGATTTTCTCAAAAAACTTATAGTAGCTGAACATTGAGGAATTCCTGAACGATATAACGGTTCAAATTTAGAGTGAAAAATGGAAATCTTTCTAAAAAAAAAAATAGCCTCTCACTGATGTTCCTCATGACTTAAACTTGTTTACTCGACAAGACCAAATCGAAAAAATAGCCATGCCTAGTTTTGTAATCTCAAGCTACTGACAAGTCTCATCGCTCTCTAATTTTTTTTAAATTTATCAAACGAGAAGTTAGCTGTTTCATGACATCTGGATAGTTTTAGAGGTTAGTAATAAGTTTCGCTTTGCGGCCTCTTGAGTTACAGGCGATTCAGGTATAATATCATCTGTTTTTTTATGATCTTTTGTTACACTGGAGTCGAGGTATGGGCTGAATCCAAAATCTCGAGAGGAAGGAATAAAGTCTTCTTTTCCATGTCTAATTATTGTTCTGGAAAGAGAAAGGTTATCTAGAATCTAAGCATGTAGTTTGTTCCTTCGATGACATCTGTCTTCAATGGGAACGAGCAAGACGAGTAACAGGGGGGAGATCGGTGGTGTTTAAAGATACTTGGACTTTCTCGACAGAGTCAAATCCAATTCCAGATAAAAGCCGATGTTAAATGAACGAACCTATTGTTGGTTCTTTCTGAAGCCTACCGCCAAATTGAAGAGCCGAGGTAAGGATTGTTCTTTAACATAACAATTTTATGCTCTGTCTATAAATAAACTCAAACGTCATGTTCTGGGATAATGTGGGCTTCATTCCAATCGCATGTCGTTGCTCTAGGCCTCAGTGTAATCAAGGACTGGATTTAGGATGGCCTTACTGTTTATTACCTGGGCAGGTATCCTAGGTGGTACCTGGACGGCCTGGAAACCTTCTCCACTCGAGACTCGGGGTCGCTTTTTCGAATCCAACGAGACTATTTTTATAGTTCGCGCAACGTATATAAATAGTAAAAGCCTGTCCGAAGTTGTAGTTCTAAACCCTAGATTTGAGGTCCCTATTGGCAGAAATTTTAAGGGTAACTATAGAAATTTCAAATTTAAGGTTTGTGACTATAACTTTAGACAGGTTTTACCAACTACATACATATTTTTGGAACGATGGCATGTTTAATAACGGAGGAGGTTTGAGAGCTTTCTTGGCATGGATATTCACAGACGAGGTGCAATTGTGAGGAAAGAAAAAAATCACCGATATTTTATAGCAACAGGTGCAGATCAGCAATCCGAGGCATCAATGTGCTTGAAAGAGATAAAGGGTCGAGTCATTCATTCATGTTTATTTTACAGCTGCTCTAACACCCGTATCTTCACACAAAAATCTCACATTGTCGAGGAGAATTAGGAAAAAAAAAACAACTTGCTGGGCTCATTGTTACGTAGATGGGAATTGTTTGTCTAAAGTTCGGGCCATCGATTGTTGAGGCGCCCACGTTGACATTTCTTGCGAACGGCATTGTCTTTTCCATCCTGATCCTCGCACGAACCACTAAGCCGCCGATCAACAGGATGATCGGAGCTAAGGCCATGCACGTGCAGTGGATGCTTGTGCGTTGCTACATGGCAAAGGCAATGGAAACAAATAGCAAGTTGTCTCTGCAGACGAAGAATTTTCGGCTTAAAGCTGATATGCTTAATCCACTGCTGTTGAGACTACTGATGGGCGAAATCTCCTGAATATCTCTCTCTCAAAAATTTTTAGTAGTGTGTCATTAACAACGGCGTATGGTTATTCACTGTGCATGATGTACAACATAGTAGCTAGTGGGAAACCAGGAGTCAAGGCCATTAAACAACATGTATATATATATATATATATATATATGCTAAAACTGGACTGAAGATTGAGCTTTGTAGTCATCGAATACGCTTTACAAACTGAGACTTCGCCTGACACTTGACGTACGGGTGATATGAGGCACAGGCTAAATCTCAAGTCTCGAAATTGGACATTGGGTCTGGTATTATCAACCGCTCTCACATAACCTAGTAAACGAGATCTCTCGGCTCAGGTCTGATGGCACCCCCAGCAATTTCTGACTATGACGCAACTCACCAAGAAGCTTCGTAGAGAAAAAACAACCGAGAGCATCTCTCATGGTCATGTGTATGAAGTGAGTATTGGCTGAACCATTTGGCTCATTGACAGGTTAAATGAGGTCAGCCGTGTTGATGAAGGCAACGGCAACCTGGTGAAGATTCAGAGGAAATATGCAGGGGCTTCTCGAACGAATCCTGGCTATTCCCAGTTAGATTCCCCTCCAGGGATAAATAACCATTTTTTGGCATTCATCAAATCAACCTTTCATTGATTAAAGCATCCTCTATCTTAAGACATTGCGTGTCTGATGAGAAGATTTTTATCGAGAGTGTACGTAAACAAAGCATATTCAAGCCAATTTTCTGGAATTCTTCAAGGATTTAGATGCAAGACATTGAATATATAAATTGATGCATAGAAACAATCATAATTCGAAATGCTCACTATTCTGCGGATATTCTTTTCACTCTTACAAAAAGTTTTTTGTTCCTAGAGAACTATCTCAAGTGACATCAGCAGATACATTTCGCTCATCAATGAGTAGATCCAGATGCAGGATTGTCTTATTGTTTATATATTAACATGTCGGGTCTTGCATATATCTATGTGACATGATACACACGGAGAATACCTATAGTACACGGTCTTCCAATTTACAGCAGGGCTCTCTTATTGCAAGAAATCTTCCAGTATGCCAATCAGAAGCTAGATTTATCACATTCTGTGGGTTTAACACATTCAGATGGCCCAAAGACTGAAGGAAAAAACTATACGAGAAAAATTTTAATAGACAAGTCCTCAGCCATTCCGGTGCTTTTTTTTCCGACAAGCAGCATTCTCTCCTAGAAAAGCTGTGTAGAAACTTAAACTACCATTCATGTAATTTCCAACCAGTTCATAACCATGTGCACTAGCAGCATACCAACTTTGGGGTTGTGCTATTTTTGGGGATGCGCAGCCCTTCGCTCTGCATTCTGTGGGGCAATTTTGGGTGATTACGCTGATGACGCGCGCTGGGGGAATGTGATGAAGTAACGAAGATGATCGAGCTTCGCCAAGGTGCATGGGGATCCTAAGGGTGAGGATGCCTCTCTGCATAGATCCTTTCTCCCTAGAGAATGGGTTTCCAGACACAATCACGAGGAGCTTCAAAGTAGGACCCACTACCCTCACAGGCAAGATTGAATGACCTAGTAATATCAATACAAACCCTTTTTGTATCAAGCACTGTAGATGCTGGTTTAGTAGCTGTTAATGTGAAATATTTCGCTGCTACTATGCAAGTAGAAAGTTGAAAGAATTGAATGTGCAAAGACTCATTCAATTGGAGCTACTAAGCTTTCTTGTTTTAGCGTACGAATCGCGAATACATATACTGTGATCCTCACCGACTATGCTTAATCCTGACTGAAGCCGTAGGCCTCTAGCAGCTCTTCCTCGGGGGAATGCGGTTGATGCTGTTTTGCAATAAAAGGGAAGAGCATATCTTGCAATATCTTCTCAAGTGCTCTTCCGCTCAACAATGCGATGCGTGCTAGTTTAATACGGCCCTGGATAGAGTAAGTTGCGAGGAACGAGTAAGAACGACAGAAGGGGTCGAGCGCACGTTGAAACTGTGGTTAATCCGAGAGTTGATCAGTGCAGACCTAGGACTTTCTAATCCTAGCCCCAGCTCAACTCTTCCCAATCCCGAACCGACCCGTCAGTTCCGCAGTACATGTTGAGTAATTGTTACATAAAAGATCCATCCCAAAGCAAGCTACGGACATAGACTGCGAATCTAAATCTGTTAAGGTGAAAAATTACATGAGCTGAACAAACTGTTGTATTTCTATGTCTTGCTATAACTGGGCCCGTCTTCTTTGAAAATTTTAAGCGAATTTCGCCGCTCGCTACCAACGAGTAGTAGGATATGAAAAGACATTAAAACTTCTGGCCTTACTAGCATACATCCACACCATTTCCCCAGTTGCTATTACCACTTCAACATCTTTTCGATCAAATCTCACCAAAGTTGTCTGGTGCTAACTGAAATAATCTCAAATAAGTAATCTCTCACCTTGTTCTCTTCATTTTCTCCTAAAAATACTAATTAAAGTAGTCACTAACTTTCACACATGGGAAAACAAAGCATAATCTCAGCCATGTATTGGTGAAAGAGATCCAGGTTAATCTAAGCCAGTCAGAATAAACGCGAGCTCGTGCTCTGAAATCAACCGTAATCATACTTAATTTGGACGAATAATTATAAACAAACACCGTATCTGGAATCATTTGCAAATCGCGTCCAAATCTACTTTAAGTAGATAATACCGGGCGCGCCTATAATATCAAAATTTTTTATAATTCACATATCTTGAATCATCGATAAGGGATTTGACAAATATCAAGTAGACTACAAGTATTAAAACTCCTTTTGAGAGAAAAATTGCCACAAATTTCACGAAAAGTTCCCGGATGAATACTCCTTCAAAAGTACCAAACTCACTATCTCTATCAACACTTACGTACTTTCAATCTTCGACAGATTCATACCAAGCAAGATGGATATCAAACAAATAGTTAACTCAAAAGCTAAAGGAGCATTAACAGCAGCGACACAGGAGGTTTCCCCAGATATTCACCTTATTCACTCCATCTCTCAAGTCAATCTTCCAATTTCGGAGGCTGCATCTGAGCGTAATAGTTCTCCTCACAATTCGGAGCAACCTCGTTATTCGGCGCCCAGATACATGACACAGTTAAATGGAGTAAACACAGTCTCTACCGGGATAAGATATCCATCACCAACAGCTATCCAAAACTCGGTTCCTATGATTCAACAAGTATACCGTACTGATAGTTTTGACCCTCCTATGGCATCTCTAAATACTTCTGTCAACGGAGACGGACGCCGATCAGAAAATCCTGCACCGAAATCTTTCCCATGCAGTACTTGTGGTAAGGGATTTGCCCGTAGAAGTGACCTTGCAAGACATGGTAAGTATTCTGAATGTACAAATATTTCATTGCTAAATTTATCTCAGAGCGAATTCATAGTGGGATCCGTCCTCACGTTTGCGAGCACCCGAATTGTGGGAAGCAGTTTATTCAACGGTCAGCTCTAACTGTCCACATGAGAGTACACACAGGAGAGAAGCCTCACATGTGCGAGAGGTGTGGGAAGGTGAATATAAAGCTATTATTTTTACCTATCAGTCACTAATTTTCTTAGTCATTTAGTGACTCGAGCTCTCTCGCAAGGCACCGAAGAATACATTCGGGTAAGAGGCCATACAAGTGTCCTTTTGCCGACTGTCAAAAGACCTTCACTCGAAGAACTACTCTTACACGTCATCAAAATCACCATACAGGAACTGTCGAGGAAGCTGCAGCTGCAACAAGCGCAGCATTAGCCACCCGAGGTGGAGCAAGTGCCCGAGCTAGACGAGTTAATTCAGATGGAGGATCTTATTCAAACAACGCCTCTCCTATTTCAACATCTTCTTCAGGACAAAGAACCACGTCTGCTTCGCCCAACTCTGAAATCACACCCACTACTGGGACCCTGCATCGTCAGACGAACGAGTTCCCATTTATAAATAATACTTCCCTTCCAGGTCATTTACGTGGCAAATACTCTATGCCTAGTCAATCTCAAAACACCTCTAATTTTTCTAACGGTATACAAACTAGACCAACTTCTCATCCAACTGGCTACGACCCACCGTCTATTCTTGAGCCTCCAGCAGATAATCAATTAGACCGTCAACTCAACGGGAGCCAGAATAACAGTCCTCATGCAAGTAGTGTTAACTGGCAGTCTCCAGGCCCCAACATTTTATCTCCTGCTAGTAATGGATATGTCTACCCAGATCCGGATCCATATGGCTCTAACAGCTTGGGCCAACAAATTTATTACCCAAATTCAAACCTTCGCCGACCCGGCAGTGCGGAGCCTGATAATTATGAAATGAAGCCGCGGCTAAACGAGATGTGGACTACAGCCCAGTGAAAATTTACAGATTTTAAATTTGAGCACTCTTTCTCAGAAAACATCCCTCCCAGAAAAAGTAGACTAGACCAGATAAGATCGAAACTTTCCTCTTTTAATGTGTCAATGTAAATGATACCCGTTTTTCATTCACTCGGTACCAATCTATAACTATTATCTTCGACTCCTTTATTATACTGGTTGAGGTAATAAAATAATTGAAAAGATGGAGTAGAAGTTCAAAGAGCTCTACAGGTAACCGAGTCTGCATCACAAATTACTTTCGCCCAAAAAAATTCAACGGCTATAGGTCTTTTGGACACTTTTAATTACAGGCATATCTTTCTTGTGTCCTTATATCATTCATCGAGTCATCCTATTTCCTGAGTTTTAAAATTTAATTTTTCTGTTTCGACTTCCTCATTGATATCATCCAAATGATGGTATTTTTTTAGCAGAGTTGAGACCTTTATTTTACCTTTGGTAAAATTTTTAGGATTAAAAAATAGTTTTGGAGAGACCTTTCCGCAAATTCGTCGGTAATAGGTCAGTGACTGAGTGTGGCTGCTTCATCCGGTCTTCATCTATTGAAATTGAGAAATAATGCGCTAAGACAAGTTCTAAATTCTATGAAAACTTCGATGAAAAGATCTTTCATTCACTGATTAACTAATTTAGCTGCGAATAAAGGCCTAATTATTTGATATCTTCGCCAGAGTGGTCGATTCAGAAGAATAAAGTTTTTCGCATTAATATCAATAATAATTCCGAGAATATTATATATTTTCACAAGCTCGAAATATCCTACGATGAGTGCACGAGAATTTATATGCAACTGAAATTTTAGGGTCTTATTATGGAATTACGACCTTAAAGATGAGCCTGTAGCTATGATTTAAAAGAGAGCATGCAATTGCACAGTTTTCTGTTCACCTGGATGTCTATGGTTATACTCAACAATGACCGCTCAAAATATCTCATGCAAGACTCGCCATGAAATTTATTGCCACTTGTGTTTGAAATTAAAATGATTACTATAAATCTTTCGATAAAACCGAATTTCTATCTGTCCAACTATACTGGAAAACTGTCATCCAATACTAAAACTGGCTTTCACGCTATTTTTAGCGCCAAAAAACGTAACCTATTATCAGTATTTGTTGCACAAACACCTGATAAATCAAAGGACCCAGAGAATTGAATAGAGAAACGTGCTTGCTTCTGTATTTAACCAGTCGCCATGTCAGTTAGAACATTCACATCACAAAATTTCGGACTCAAATCTCGAGCTGTTGTGTCTTGGTTTCAGCTTTTCTCATTCCAAGTGGTCTCGATACCAATGTGTTAGATTTTTGCATAAAGTCGTTTTTGTAATAGTTGATCATCATGTTTCTTTTGTACTAGTTGGGCCATTACCACCTCCCTTCACAAAGATTTATTTTTTCCTTTAAAAAATATTTTAGTTGGTGGAATGAATTTTAGAAATCATTTGGGAGTCTATTTTGAATATAAATTATCCGTACCGCCTTTGAATTGATAATTTTGCCTGATTCTCATCACAAGTTGAATGAAAGATGGAGTCACGATTGCCACATAGTCAAATTAGACACAGGAATTTTAAAGACTCGAAGACGAAATGGCGGTTACAGTTCAACTCTACACAACGCAAATTGCTAAAGATAGTTGCAAATATTATGAATAGCTATTCAATACCAAAATTAGTAAGCAATAAATGTCAATCACCGCTGCAACAAGGGATAAAATATTCCTATCCATGATGAGCTTTCAATTTTAACAGCCTGATTTTCCAAATCTTGATAGAATAAACTCCGATGGCAAGTGGTAGAAAAAGCCTCTTTCGATCCATTCAATTCCCTTAGCTCAGATATTCCATTAGCCACGAAAGAAAATGCATTCTCAATAGGAGCAGAACCAAATGTGACTAGAACTTCTTTCATCTCCCTACCTTATTGGGCTACACCAAGGATTACACGAATACACAACACATGTTAGTAAGTAATAGATAAACTTGAATTTTCACACTAGTTCACATACCCGATTACATACTTTGTAAAAATGAATGTTACTAGTCTACTATGTTCACGAACGATGTCTCCGCGGTTCTCGTAGGGCTTAACAATCAGGGTACTGGCCGATCCTACTTAAACTTACACTGTTTTTATTAATCTGACTTCGAAGGTTATTGACATGTAAGGCTGGGCTGGAGATTGATGGTCGATTTCAAAGCCTTGGGACGGTGTAAGCACACACCAGGGACGACCCGTGTTTTTTATTTTTCAACATGCACCCTTTTTTCGCTTTCGTAATGTGATATTCTATCCGGCGCGTCAAGGGACTCTTCGCAGGTAACTAAACCTTAAGCTTTAAGCGATGTAAATATGAGTAATTACGAATGCAGATGTGTACAGTACTACCGGCTTAAGTCAACCATACTGCATTAGCGTGACATGGGCCTATTAAACTTTCTGTCTATTACGAAAGTAGCTATACTTCTACACTATGTCCACGGTAAGTGAAGCACCGCGTGAATTAGGACAGGGATTTTTGGTGTGTTGAATTCTAAGTCTAGCCTAATTAATACATGATCTCCTCATAAAACTCTAAAATTTGCATGGCAAAAATTGGCCAGCAAAAGTGAAGCACGAGTCTATTTTTATTTCTATTTTAGGGTCTTAACCCGATTAATAAATTTTAACCGCATTATCTTATTCATCTATC
>MCBS01024847.1:0-15040 GCA_003611235.1 Golovinomyces cichoracearum
ATGACTTGTTGTGGAGTTACTGTTGATTATATCAAACATGGAAGAAAAATTCGACACTTTTAGTAGATAGTGTATCCTCTGACGATCCTTCGTCCTGTTGAAGGCCATTCTGTGCGCGTTTGAGCGCGTTACCAGGTTTGTAGCCCAGTTCTTGCCGACATGCTCTCCACCTTGTATGCTGGGCAGTTTATCCGCCAAATCTGCCACCTCACACAGCCGAGGCGCGAATAATCGTGAATCCAGGTCCATTATATACTGGACAACTGACTCCTCTTCTGTTGTAGTGAGCTTGTGCTGGCTGTTGCGAGAATCGATTCGGGAAGTGGTTCCGTTGTATCGGCTAGTCAGCGTCGAAGCTGGTTCATTTTACGCTTCTGTAGCGCTTCGGAGGCTTCGGAATTGGCGTTGACGGTAGGCAGAGAGGGCTGTAATAATTCTGCCTTCTTGATTAGACGATTCTGAATAATGCAGTTGAGACATTAGATGTTGTTTGAGAAGTTGGTGGTGCCAAGACATTTGTCGGGTTCGGTGGTGGAATACGTTATTTTTAATTGAAGTATTTTATTTCTAAACCGATCTTTTCAAGCTATTTTCAATGGTATCAGAATTTAAAATTTATTCGGTCAATTTTGTGAACTACTCTAATCCTGAATATCACTAAGTGAGAAAAGAAATTTTCAAATTTAACGATGTTGAATGACACATTGCGGGTCAATTTTCTCATGTGTGACGTCATAATTTGAAAGTTACATGCAAAAGCCAGTCGCTGTGCTGATTCAGGCAAATGACAATAAGTTCAGGTTCAAAATATGCTATTACTTGTTCTATCTTGGTGTCGGATTATCCCTAATTTCCTTTATAGCCTGCCGTACGCCAGTGTTCATGACAAAGCACAATCGGATGAGCTCAATGACTTCTTCCGCTGTGAAATATAGACTTAGGTCGCTTTCAAACCATAAGAATTTTACGTCTTTAAGATTGCTTTGAAGAGCTTCACTTAAGAATTTCATTTTCATCCATTTATCTGCGAACTGGGCGGTCAAGGGTACAACCGCTACATCTGTATTTGAATCCTCATGTTGACCACTTGTATCTAATCGATAGATAAATAAATCATCAAGCGTCTCGATTTTTGAAATTATGGCCGAGGTCCGCTCAGCTTCCTCGATACCGATATCTGGTAAATCAAAAATGTCTTTGATAATCTTAGTGGCTACAGTATTAATCAAAACACCGGTCGCCTCGGCCCAAGTTGAAAGTTTCAATATACTTTTCCAGAGCGATGCCTGTTTGCGAATGTACAAAAGTACAGTTGAGGTCATTTTTTCAAGGTGATCTTTGTCTTGGTTATCTTGTCGAAAAAAATTTTGCATACCTAAAATAAAACAATCAATTTCTTTGGAAAGCATACGCATGATCAAACAAAAAGGAACTAACCAGCTAGCATAGTGGTTATTTTTTCCTTTTGGAGGATAAGTTCGTAATCCAAGCCTCGTTTACCAAAACTCTCTAGTCTAGCTATTTCGCTATCAATATCAGAAATATTACGAGAAGTTAAGGTGATATTCGATCCTTTATTCCATTCTTTTATGAATTCCTTAAGTCTTTCAGATAGCCAAATAGAGTCATTGTGGCGATACCTGAGATACTGGTGAGATAATGTTATAGCTTTACGAACGCATCAAAAAAGCCTTACATATTTCCAGAGGTTAAATGTACATAGTAACTCGGAGATATCGCACGGTGCATCGCTAAAATTTGGGAAGGAATGCCAAAAAGTCCAGTTGCAACTGAAAAGACTGGATTGTGAGGGTCACTATAATTGATTAGTTAAAAATTATAAAAGGTAAAAGATATTCAACGAGCCGGCTGAGAGACAAAAAGTCTTCGTAAATTTCAATGACTGCGGTTCTTATCGATTTCGGCAACCCAGATATCCAGTATTCTTCAAATGATAACGTATCTTCAATTTCTGAGGTAGCGTTTCCTTCGAGACCAGTCATTTCTAAACAGCCTTGATCTTTGCCAGGCTTGATCTCCTGAGTATCTTCATCACCCCATCCCCATGCATCGACAACATCATCATCGGAGTCTTCAATATTTCCCGTTGATATCTCATTACTTGATAGCTGTATTTATATTAGCTTGCCCTTTCAAAGAGCGGCATGAATTTTCTTATCAGAAAAATATTACATTGAATGACGTTATCTTGTTATTCAGATCTTCTACATCGTTGAAAACGGGTTTAGTTGTATCAACAGTGATATCTTCTTCAAATCCCCATGCTGCGTCCCAATCCTGCCTTTCGGTAGCACTTGTTGGTGTTGCGTTGATGTTATAATTCTCTTCAGTCAATCGTACTTCCGCCTTTTCTTTTTCAAATGGGGCCTCGACACGCATTAGGATTTGATCTCGAGTCCATTCTAATGCAATCTCTCTACGCTTATTCAGCCAAATTTTTGAAAAATTCTCTACCCAGTCGCGTATGCTATCAAAACCTGTTAATCGATACAGTTAAAATTTGATGTGTTATAAATATTGATATTTTGTCTTGATAAAAATTATTAATTACCTGGCCAGCCGATGCTTTCAATCTCGGTAATGTAACCTAAAACTCTATCCAGTGATTTCTTGTACTCGGTCAAAACTTTAAGAGACGATGGAACCGTTTGTTCAAGCCATAAATTTAAGATACGATTAGAGAGGTAAGGCATCACAGAGTTTGAAAGAGCTTCATGAGCCGCTGTCGGAAAGACTTGATGAAGAAAACGTATTAGCGTTTTAATTTCAGAAAATAGTTCTTTGATACTATCGTTTACAATAGGAGCTAGGAAAATCGTATGCTAAGAATATTAGCTATGGTTGATAATTAAATTTTCTTAGGGAATTAACTTAACATCTTTGACTTCGATCGATTGTAAAGCCACATCTTTCTTCACCGTACGTGGCTCTAGAATCAAATTCTCTAAGTCATTGCAGAATTTCCTTATAACATCTGGAATATCTCCGAAAAATTCAAGACCCGATATGACATCTTCTAGGCTAATATTTTCATCTATCGACCTGTCAGTCCAGATTCAATACACAGTTTGTGAAGCCAAGAAGAATTGCCGACTGTAAAACCTTAAGGGAGTTGTACTTGAAAGAGTTCTTTGAATCGTGATTGATTTATTCTCTTTGTCTACATAAACTAAAGTTGCCCAGATCCTTAGGAGCTCTTCATGTAAAATTTCACGGAGGTTTGATAGCTTAAGTTCTAATTCTCCTATGACATTGATTGACTGATTGTGAAAAACGTATTGTCTAGATTCGAAGATTTCTGTCTCATTTAGAACCAACTCATACTCAATCAAGTACCGAATTTCCATACCTTTTAACATGTAAAGGGAATCCATCAGTGATTTATCTCTGATTAAATTCTCTATCTTCAATTGTCCGTTGTGAATATGCTGGATATGTTTCAGATGCAGGAGAACAGACTGATAAAAGCTTGTCTCTTTTCTTAGTTTAGATATGTGCAGCTCTTTTACTTTAATCTCTTCCATAAACTGCTCGTCGGCTTCAGCTTGCTGAACAATGCTGTTGGCGAGTCTTTGAGACGTATTTACATCTTCTTGGATAGACTTTGTATGAGTGATCCAGTCATCGACCTCTTCAGCTATTCCCTGACTGATAGACCTAATCTCAGCCTATGAGATGGTTTGGTTCAACGATCCTTTAAGACAAGACAGGAATGTGGATTTTTACCTCAAGTTCATCTTTGGCTGCAGCCAGAGTAGAGAGTGCGGAAGGGAGGGCGCATTCAGAAACATGTGCATTTAGTATAGCCTTTTCATTTAATATGGCCTGCTCATTTGATAAGTCGACTAGTAATTTTCCTAGCTGATTCTGAGCATCTGGAGAAGCCATGTTTAATTCGAGATTTAGATGATATGGATCTAGAAATTTGATAATCGTGCATGATATGATGTTTGAATGCTAGAAACCCTTCCTATAATACTCCATTAAAAAAATCAACAGGTAAAATCCGGATAAGATGTCGGCGAGACAAGAAATCTCCCGATAATTCTAAAACTTCCCCTCTCTCAGGCAGCAGGTGGGAGTATATTAAAAAAGTATCTGGTCATGTGTATTTTTGGTAGATGAACACGTAGATCTCAAATCAGCTAGATTATCTCGCATAAAAACTCCTACGCCTTTTATTTAGAGGATACGTGCGGCAGTTGGTCGAAGGACTGTAGGAGAGATGGCCAAGTTTTTGCTCAGGGATGGTTTTTCTCGAGTGAATTATTTAATTTAGTATGTTCCTTCAATCCGTGGAATTTGGACCTCGGCGAACGCATACTTCCCTACCTGATGCTGCTTAATCAGCTGGCCTTGACACAGGTTCCGGGAAGAGTTGGGCATAGATCTGGTAATACTGAAGATTGGTGAATCATCGACTCTGAGTATTCTTCAAAAATCACATTCCCATTTTGGATTTTGGCACAGCTCATAATCAGACGATAAGTAATACACACGCGCACACTTGTGATCCTTAGGATCAATATCGGCGTACTAGCCGTAACAGCAAGTTAGACGGTCAGCTGATGGAAACAAGCAATGAAGCGGCGAGCAACTTTGTATTAACTTTCTTGCATTCAGTTTGAGGACTGCCAGCTGGTGATAAGATTGGATTTAGTATTTTCAATGTAGATGGGCATAAGATTACTCCCCTTAGGACATGACACGAGTAGGTGATCACGAAGTACTTACTACTTACGTGATGGTTAAACATAAAAAATACACAAATTCAAGATCTGATGCGCCGGCACTAAAGTACTCTCCACTTTCCCACGGTGCCGGTGTAAGCGCTCAATGCGCTCCGCATATCTGAGATAGTCAAATGGAGCCGCATCCAAGTTAAAGTCTAATCAAAACACATGCATATTCACAGTTAACGACTACTAATCAATGTCGGTCCTAACTTTCTCTCACTAGGCCTTCAACTCTATCTTACCAAAAGCTATTCTACCTTGATAACCGATCAACTGCTCAATTTATAACCGGGAGCTTGCCTCACCAATTACCGGCCATCCACTACTGCAGATTTACGGTGATACCTATACATGCATGGTGGAACTAATTCGTAACTACAAAGCTCGAGGCTTGACTTGTGAGAGTCTGCTGCCCTGAAAGAGCTCTGCAACGAGATGAGGACGAGTAGTTGGGGCGTGAGAGAGAGCATCAAGTCCTATTATGCACCTCCTCGTGGTGTCACCTGGAAACCCTTTCTCTTCGGAGAAAGGAGCCAAGCAGAAAGATAACCGACTCTTCAGGTCCCCATCAAGCTCCGTAGGTCTCGATCGTCTGCGTTTCTCCAGCACACTGCCCCCACACCCCCCAACGTAGCCTTCCACGATCGTCCCAGCTATGTCGAGAGAGGAGCTTTGCATTATTGGCGCAACTGGTCTGGCACTGGTTGAACATTCGAGGAGTGGAAGGTTGAGTTTCAAAATGGCTCTGTTCAGGGGGCGGGCTGGAGCTGCTCGTCGTAAAAGAGTACGGGAGGAATGGCTGAGTTTTCTCTCTGTATGAGATTTTTCCCACAGTCCGTGACCTTGGGGTCATGGGTAATGCATTCCTTCCTATTGAGCCTGATGCAACTTGCTAGCTCAAACGTAGGTATTGGGAAAAACTGGGCACCAGATTGGCACTGCTGTAGGTTGGAGGAACTTGTATTCAAGACAACCTTCATACGTCTTATGTCTCACTTGGGATGTTGGCCTGGCCCACATCAGGCAATAATTAGTACACACAAACACGCTCGAGAAGAGTACTCAACAACATTCAGATCAAGTTTCCATCCTTAATAGATAAGTTATCACTCCTGGAATTCCGATTTTATTGTCCTAACAAAATAAACAAAAATATGGATTGACTAGATTTTGAATACCCTTAAATTTGAACTGCGGGATCTTTACCTGTCCACTCGTTGCAGTACTCCTCCGCCCATGTTGCCCCTTTTAAATAACAGATAAACAAGTCTAAGTTAAGGATCGGATGCCGGAGTGGTACACCGTCTGGGCCTTTCTCCCAAGTAGAGTCTGGGTAGCTTGGACACATGTCCCACTTGAGACAGGAGAAGCTGGTTGGAATCCAGCAAGACCCTTAATCCACATTCTCTCCCGGTGATATCATGTTTGTAGAAAGACGAGTGCATGTTCAGATAACCGTAGGGTTTTCACGCTTTTCCCCAAGGTGGATATTCACGAGAAAGGTTACATGTCTTAAAGCGTTATCCTCGAAGTGACATCTGCAAATGAAGTCGGAATATGAATGTTCCAAACGTCAAACTGAGTTATACTAAAAACCACATATCTTCCGTAATTATTCGTGTCATAGCCTAAAGATTGCATGCGGAAGGTTGATTTTTTAAAATAAATAAATAAAAAATCTAAGCTGAGGACTTAATCAAGCACTAATGTACCTGGCTCGGCCTTTGAAGTATGCAATTTGCAATAGCTACATTAACATCTTGAGCAAGAATATTTACATGATCGATGACATCAGAGTATAGATAGGCTGCAGGTAAAACGATAAATAAATGCTCGAATCCTGCGATCCAGAGAGAGCAACTTCATCTGTTTTTTAATTAATGATGCGCGATATATAAGGACATCCATGGTTTATTTTTTTTTATTTTTTGCATGCTAGTTTAAGTTAACGACTATGTGTCTTGATAAGTGTGGATAAAATCTAGAATACATGGTCCTCCTATCTGCAGCAATGGCATAGGTGCCAGATTTTTCCCGATACGCTATCCAGGCGTTAGTTAAATCAGGTCGAGAGGGTAGGAGCTAGTTCGACATAACCTAAGGACCACAGAATGAAGGAAAAATCAACGTGAGAAATCACAACGGGAAAAACTTAAGTAGAAGACTTCAGCCATTTCTTCCTGACTCTTTTTTGACCAGTAGCAGCAGTCTCCCCTCACAAGAGCTTGCAGGTATCTGAACTACCGTTAACAGGAAGTCCGATTTGCAGTTTACTACTTCAGTTAACAATTTTTTTCATCGGGGTTGTGTTTTTTGGGAGATGGAAAGCCCTTCGATCTATGCGTCATAACACGATTATGGGAGATTTTATCAAGACGTTCAGTGTAGTGCTGTGGGACAATAATATTAAGATTTGCTGAAGTAAATATGGATCCTGAAAGATAGGATATTTTGTGACTTGACTACTTTCTCACACAAGAAGAGGTTTTAACGCACGACCATGATGAGATTTTTAGTGGATAATTGTCGGTGCTATACATAGAAAATTTCTTACATAACCTTGAGAGTTAATTAAGACTGGAACATTGTCTCCCCGGAACTAGGGTTCACGAGATGATCATGTGATCCTTTATCTAATGTGTCAGTTTACGATTCACCGAGGAGTAAAAGCAGGACACGAGTTTCAATTATAATCATATTCCTAAATCAGTTTGTCTTATTGCTCTACATAAGTATGTCTTGTAATAGACTTCTATAATTTTGATGGCTTTTGGATTCGAGCTCACACAAGCTAATATATAACTTTGCTATTAACAATCTCCTAGTCATTACGTGCATGTTCTTTGGTCATTATGGAACGCCGCAAATAATTAATTAAAAATTTTTCTTATCAATTGAATTGAATTAAAATTAAAAAGAACGCTGGAGAGAAATTTATCATTTGGCGTCTGTCTCTAACACTTGTAAACCCGCTCTGCATTTTGAATTGGGTGTAGGAATCAGTAAAATTACTAGTCTAGCGAGGTCAGGACGCCCAAGGGCGAAACCAACGAACCATCAGAGACTGTTGCGAACTTGAGAGAGCCGAGCATATTCCAAACACTCAGCATCATCCTTTCTCATCAGCTACATGAACGTCAAAATCGTGTCTTAATCAACAAAGTCTTGAGTTATAACCAAGTCTTTTTTTGTCTCAACGTGGAGAACACATGGGACCTCTTCACCTGGTCTAGGAGGTCGCGTTTCTCAACTCCTTCATTAAAACCCATATATCTAACAAACTCAATTATATTTTCCACTTAGTTCACGGAATTATACTTTTATCATCAACACGGAAATGATTTCTTATCAAAGGACGTATATTTAAATCGAAAATTAGAGATAATGTCTCGAGCATCGGGTGCGAGCTTCGCGCAGTTCTTCCCTTCAGCCCCGCGGGCAGCTAAAGACAAGGCAAAGGAACGAGAGAAGAAAACACAACTTCTAGAGATCTCTAGATCACTCATCGATGTAAAAGTTTCTTTGGCAAAGCCACGAGTTAACAATGTCCCATCCTCCACTCCTGTCGCCAAAGAAAACAACCTCCACATCTCAGAAACCGCAGCTATACAAAATGATGAAGTCGAGTCAGTCCAAGGAGATATTCTCAATGAGGTCGGGTCAGCTAGCTCTCATGCAAGCTCTATTTTCAGCGGCCCTGGACAGCAGTCACACGTTTCGAAAATTAGCAGCTCTCGGAATGTACTTACTCCATCAACGAATACATATTCATCATCACCAAGTGGTATTATAAGCCCGAATAATCACAAGGCTAAATCTACCATCAAGATTGAGATTGAGGCAGCACAAAAAGCAAATATTACAAAATCCAAAGCGTCGTATATCTCAAATAATGCATCCGAACATGATTCCGCACAAACAAGAATTTACGCTCGAGACCCCGCAAAGAATGTAAAGGGCTCTATATGCATATACGATCCACTGTTAGACAAGAAGATTTCCTCTAGTGAAAGAAAGAAAGCAAAACCTATACACAAAGAATTTGGCTTGGTACGTATATTTTTCTCTGTGGGGAGCGTCATCTAACTTATGGTTAACATCTATCTAATTTTTAATAGGAAGATGGCGCTCCCCCAGCAGATCCACGACTAGCAAAGCGTGGTGGTATATTAGACTATATTAACGTCGACTTTCACAACCCTAAATCTCGATTGCGCCATGCGCCCTACCTTCTCAAACCATACATATATGATCCAAAAACCTCTCTTGGCCCTAGTCCACCTACACAGGTCATCGTAACGGGCTTCGACCCATTACATAGCTTTGCCAATGTTTCTGCAATATTCTCAAGCTTTGGTGAGATCGCTGAAAGCAGTAATAAATTACATCCTGAAACAGGTAGTTGCCTTGGCTTCGCAACATTCCGATACAGAGACTCAAAAATTGGTAGAGGAGCTAGATTTATATCTGCAATTGAAGCAGCTAAGATAGCGGTACGAAAAGGGTCGGCTATGAGAATTGGGCAGCAGAACGTAAAAGTAGACTTTGATCCAGAAGGGAATAGAAGTAGGCGAATGATGGAAAATATCCTAAAAAAATCAACAGACATTAAAACTTCATCCAATACGCCAATCATGATAACCCAGAAATCACCTGAGCTCAATAAAATTTCAACATCTGGTCCCCCCCCAACTGCTCCAAAAGGTCCATCATCATCGAGGCCAATATTTCGCCCTCAAATCCAGAATAACAGTACAAACATAGTACCCATTAGCATGAGAAGTCGTTGGATCGTTGAGGCCACTCCAATCCTCCCACAACTAAGAAATCAACCATTTATTTACGTTCCAAGCGAGTCTGTTCCAGTAATGACCTCAACTCCATTTCACATGTTAAAACGAATGAAACACTTTCACGTAGAAGATCTTCGGATTGATAAGACTGGATATTTTATAATCTTTCCATCAAATGGACTAGGACGAACTGACTGTGAAAGATGCTGGAAGGCTTTAAATGGAACACTTATGTTTAATTATATCATGAAAATTCAGGCGTTCCTCTTCGGAAATTCTGGTCCCTCTACATCTCTCCCCCAGACACTTGGGGCTCCTCTACAATGTAGTAAGAGTCCTTTCGGTCTTCTAACAGATGAGCAAGAGACTAGTGAGACGATTGAACGGCAAAAGGAGGAGGAAGCCGATTTTGAAGATGAGAAAAAAGAGCGTGCAAAGAATTTTGACCCGGCTCGGGAAGCAATTGAAGTTATTCGTCGAGATTTGAAAGAACAGCTGCTTGGAAATCTTAGAACTAACATCGCAACTCCTTGTCTCTATAAATTCTTGGACCCCACGAACCACATGACAAAGCGAAGAAAGTTGAATATATCGGATCCCCTTGACTTAAAAGTTACATTTGAGAATGAAGAAAACAATCAAGAAGATACAAGAACTTCTGAAGTGCCAAAATCTCGTCGTGGTCTTCTCGGAATTTCCGCATTGCCACGGATTCGTAAATCCAAAGATGCAGGTCGGAAATTAAATGTTGGATTTCAAGACCCTTTCGCGAGAGCACGAGGGCAAAATCGAAAAAAGCCACTTTATCGATCTCTAGTAAGCCTGATCTTAGAGGATTCGGACGATGAGATTGAAACGCGGTCTCGTGCTCAAGATACAGAAGAACCGGAATCACTGCCTCGAAGTAGAGTGAGCAGCGAAGATGAGGCCTCTGATGATGAAGTGCTAGATATATTACCAATTAAACCTATATTAACTGACGAAAGAGATGAAGAGGACTCGATGAGTGATGCAAACTTTATTACTGATGATCAAATTGCTCATACGAGTAAACGAAAATCTGAGAACGAGACACAAGCCCCCGTCAAACGACTCAAAAAAACAGACGAAGAGCTTTTTGGAGTGGCAGCAGATAAAATTGAAAAGGAATTTCCTCTTTTCATAGCAAATTCAGATGAAGATACTTTGATGCCAGATATTGACAGTATCTCACAGTCGAAAGAAGAAATCATTTCAGCTTTCACCAAGAAAAAACAGGTTAGTTCTAAAAAAAAGAAAAAAAGTAAGAAGCAAAGTGCCCCCGAGCCAAAACAAGTAGAAATTATTGGTAAAGAAGAAGAAATCGCTTCCAAATCTGGCTTTATTCTGCTAGACGAGGAAGAAGGATTTATCACTGAGACTCCCACTATTGAAACAACTGTCGAATGGGGACTGTCAGGGCATGAACCTCGACCGACTGTCTTTGATGATTTTGCAAACGTCTTAGACTTGGACGGCCTCCAGAGTCTCATAAAAGATAATGAAGACTCTATGGCGCTCAAGGAGTGTTTTAACTCTATGGAACTACACAGTAAAAACTGGTGGAAGACCTGGTGCTGGAAACAAAAAGAAATAAAGGCCCTCAATCAAGATGGATCCAGTGGTCCAGTAACCAAGGAAGTTGCTGTAGAAGGCTACTACGTTCGGAATAAAACTCTTTGTGCTCGGACCGAAGGAACTCACAAGATTCTTAACGCTGAAAAATCACTATATCTACCTCATCGTATCAAGGTTCAAAAGGCCCGCGAAGCTCGTGAAAAGGCTCTAGCCATGAAAAACGGGCGAGATCCTGCTGCCGAAGCTGCTGAAGCTCTGAAAGCTAAAAAGGATAAGGCAGCTAAGAGCAATACAAGAGCAACACGCATCAGCAACAGAAGATACGTTGCAGATTTAAATGATCAAAAGAAGACATTAGGTGGCGAAGGTGATGTTTTTAGTTTTAATCAACTCAAGAAGCGCAAAAAACCAGTGAAGTTTGCTAGATCGGCGATCCATAACTGGGGTCTTTACGCAATGGAAAACATTCCCACTAATGATATGATTATTGAATATGTTGGCGAGCGGGTTAGACAACAGGTCGCTGATGGTCGAGAAATGCGCTACCTTACAAGTGGTATTGGAAGCAGCTATCTCTTCAGAATTGATGAAAATACAGTCATTGACGCTACAAAGAAAGGAGGAATAGCCAGATTTATAAATCACAGCTGCGTACCTAACTGTACTGCCAAGATTATCACGGTTGAGAAGACAAAACGAATTGTAATATATGCTTTACGTGATATTGCACAGAGTAGGTTAAATTTAGCCAAATTTTATAAAGGATATTAACAATTTTCTTAGATGAAGAACTTACTTACGACTACAAATTTGAGCGAGAAATTGGGAGTACCGACCGCATTCCTTGTCTTTGTGGTACAGAAGCATGTAAAGGTTATCTCAATTAAATATCTACTTCCTTCTTCTCATAACAGTATAAGACTGATCAAGGCTTTTCTTTTTGATGGATGGGTTTTATTATAAATTTTTTTCTCTTGGAGGGATTAGGCGTTGCATTCGGTTTAGGGATGATCAGATATGCTATAATTCAACCTAATCATACTGAAAATGGCGTTTTATTTGCTTCACAGGCAGCGTTGCGGTAAATTCTTCGTGCTATAGATAAAAGCTTTATCAGTACGATCAAATTAGATATGTAGACTGACAGAGATAAATCACGAAATTTGTACAAGTAGAAGGATATTAATGCTAAAGTCTACAATAGTAATTTACAGCAAAGAATTAAAAGAAATTTCATATTGGAATCTACGCTTTCGAACGCTTTCTCAGTACACTGCTCAGATTAATAACATCATAAGTTCTAAACCTCGCAAGATATGGCATTGGTTGAGCTTGGCACTCTAAATGACACATATCTTTAAAATATTATGCATTTAGTATAATAATTATGTTAGACTACTGGTTAGCTAGGATGTCCATCTTTGCAACCAATGCTGGATGTGAGTAATCTATCTGTAGGCCCGTATTACACAATCGTTTAGCGAAAATTATTCTGGAAAGGGACGAGAAATAATGGTCAAAACACTAGAGCAGGACCACCATGAATATCTATATTTTTCTATGTTTCAATTAGCTACTGACATATCTACTACTTGTAACTATCTCTGGGATTCCCGCTTTCAGGTTTCCCAGAAATGGCATAGTGTTTCCAACCCTACTTAATTTTTCTTAATCCTCTTTATTTCCTCCTGTTTTTATCCTATAATTCATTCCTATGTCATATTTTATTCCTCTTTAATTCTTTTCTAATTTGTTTCTGCAATCCTTCCAGTCTCTTCTTGATCTCCCCCTCCATCCTGACTCTTTCGCTAGTCGAGAGAATAACACGTGGTGGTTAAAGTTAGGCACCTTTACCAGACTAGCCAAACCAAACCAGGAGAGGCTGAATAAATTATGATTTAAAAAAAAAACAAACAAGGCCTAACCTATTACACATTCTTAAGTCCCCAGTTGGGTCCCTTATACAGATCTTGAGCATGTTCAAATGGAAAAGAATAGTAATAGAGCTTTTTGTACCGTGAGATTTTATGAAATCAAAATATGCTTTTTCTGTGGTCTGATTGATACCCGGGCGTAGCTCTTTCTTTCGTAAATGATCCAGGACTATGGAGCTAGCGGAATGCATGTTCAAGGTATACTTAACTCGTTCCCAGCGCTCAATTAAGTCAGAACCAACAGCCAACTAAATATGAATGTAGGCTCAAAACTTTCAAAAGAAGAAATTAAGAGTTTCAAAACTAGCTTATTATAATTTTCGGAGTGAACAAAAAAGAATTTCTTCCCGTCCGTAATTTTCCATATCTTTAACCATACTTCCTTTTACCGCTGAAGGCCGAATATAAGTCTGCGATTAGACTTTTGAGGTAGTCGTTTTCTCGCGACGCAAGAGTCATGGTCATATCGGAGCGAGAAGCTCATCAGGAGGTCAACAGTAAGAGATAAGTCCCAGCAGTTAAGGCGTGTATTAGACAGTTAATAAATAATGCACTATTCTCTTCTTGTAGACACTCCATTAGAACGACCTGAAGGTTGAATCGACTTTTATGCGTGGCAAATTTTCAGTTTCGTATATGGAACGTAACAAGATCTGGAATAATCATCTACAAAGTGCCAGTACATGTAATTTGCATCAACGGTTTGGCTAAGCTAACGTTAATCGAAATTGCCGAGCTTCATTTAACCTGTTATCAAGTCACTCTATAATCGATTGTTCTTTTGTAGTCATCAATGGATCGATCCCAACGAGATATTCAATGAACAGAATTTCATACTTATTGATTGTTAATTGAAAACTCATACCGGATGGCATTCGCTGGTACCTTTACATAGGTATTAAGGTCTCGACCTCCACCCTCTACTGCGGATATTCGACTAGGGAGAAAGCGAGAAAAATCATAGCCTTCCCTGATATGATTTATTACTATGTAACCGTTCTACGAGTAGGTGTTGTAAATACAAGGTTATGAGACGTAGTATAGCTACTTGGTGGGTTTATATTGCACGTTCACTTGTGTAATGACTTGAATGTGGATAGATGAATATAATTGTATTGACTCCGATTTCGTAGGTTTTTTTTCTAACTTCAGCTCGGGATATTCTTCACGTTAAATAGACATCCACAGTATGCCCCCAAATACTCTTCTCTCCTGACTGTCTACTATGTAAGCAGTTCCATGATGTTCTGTTCTATTCTATTCATTCACATATGGCGTGGTGTACCCAATAACCATCGATATGTCCTAGTCAGGCTTGTCTATCATAATTAAATATAAACAAGGATACCCATGCTAGTTTGTTTATACGCATGCATGGGTATGTAATTAGGTAATCACAACAGTAGGTAAACATGACCGTAGTCCTGTCAGGCCTTCTGAACTCGAACCAACTGTATCTCCGTCTCAAATGGTGTGCATTCCAGCCAGACTCAATGAGACAGTTGAGGAATCTATTGAGTAACATGTATCGCATATCTCTTTTTCTAACTAAATGAGGATTCATCATATAAAAATTCTCAAAACGTTGTTTTCAAAAAAGGATTAGTACTATCCAAAGCTCATCTATTCTCAGAGTGAGCACAACTAAATACAGTTGTAAAAAACATTGCGTTAACGAAGCAAACACGACTCGCTGTAATCAAACTCATACACTTGTAGTCCTTACATACTATATATACAGGCAACACCAAGTGTATTCCCGAATTTTAAGGCAAGTGATAAATCACCGTTCTGCAGACTCTACTTAGAGGATCAGCCCAGATATCTACCACTAAGCCATCCGACCTTGTCATCAAGACTTTATAACTGTAAAAAGTTTATGACAAATGGAAGCATCATTTTGAGAATAAGGTTCAATATTGAGGGAAGAAATAACTACACAAGTATAGTTAAAAGTATT
>MCBS01024848.1:0-15048 GCA_003611235.1 Golovinomyces cichoracearum
ATCTGAAAGTTTTCGGCCATTGGATGTACAGACGCGTCTTTCAGGCGCCCCCTCGACGCGTCTCCTTGCTGTTGTGTACGGAGCATTAAAGGCCGTACATGTCGTCTTTAGATGCTTAAACTAGTCCAATCTATACGCCTGTATAGCGAGAGCAATTCGACCTTCGTTTTGAGACATTTCAGTGGTAAGTGGCTGAGGCATTGGTGTTGTAATATGAGGGGGCCGTAACCACTCGCTTACCACCTACGTTATAATTATTAGTAATCAATCCCCGTCACAGCCACAACCATTGGTCACGTCTAATGACGTCATTCCACAACAAGTAAAGAAGAGAGTCGTATTGGAATGACGAGGTAGATCTAAAGCAGTTATACGATTGCGTATTTAGAGCAAATCCGATGACGGGTCATATCGATTTAATTGGTTCTAACCAACTTGCCATATCTAAAACTACTGTAAGAGAAGTTAGAGCTTTCGGTACTATCCTAAACGAAATGCTAATTTAATAAATGCCGCTGTTAAAATTTGTACCTGTTAAGTGACAAATGAATGAAGATTATCAAGAGGTTAAGGTTCTACTACAGGCTACGATATACGAAGTTTCAATCACAAACTTGGTGTATTTTTCAACACGTTATATCCAAATTTCACCCATCTTATGACTATGCACAATGTTTTAGATATCATGTAGAGTATAGTATGACTGAATGGCCAAAAGACTAACAAGTGTAGGAACGAACAATTAATATCATAGAACCTTACGATATACAGAAAAAAGAGGCCCTCGAAAAAGTAGGCTTCATGCACGCCAGAAGCAGTCAGCACAGTATTGGTTAGACTGGACTTGATTTTAATTAGATCTAGAATTCCAGGTAATCCAGGAGTAATTACTTATTTAGCTGAGAGATGAAGACTATCGCAAATGGTTGGGAGTCTATATGGGTCGGCATCAGATAGAGACTTTGGAGAAAATTTGAATGTGGAGCTGGTGCTGCAGCCGATAAGCTATTGACGCTTTAGAGAAAGTCTTGGTAAAGTACAATGTTTTATGGCCAGATTTCGGCCTTGCAAGCCAGAGAGAAAATTAGGAAACTAAAAACGATGAGTCTTAACTTCTCTGCTGCTGAGACTACTATTGGACAAGCATCAAACAAATGAGGCGACTTAAGCTTAGATTATGATAGTTATTGAATAGAACACATTATCTTGTATAAAAATGAAATTAAGAGAAGAGTTCTGTCTACTGCATATTCAAATTATTGATGGCTGAGTGCTTTCCAATTAAGGAGATGACTGAACCAATGCTAATAAAATTAAGGCTAACTGTATCAGTGAACAAGCTTGGTCAGTGGTTCATGTTGCACACAATGTCAGCCAGTTTTTCTTACTAAATTTAATATTCAGATAGCCAAAAAACTATTTAAATTAAAGTTGAGGGAGTGATAGTTTTTATTGGTTGAGTATTCTCCTTTGTAAGCAAATTTTTTTTTCTAAAAAGACCAATATAATACACTGTGAACTCCTCATTAAAATATGCATAGAAATGCTTTTTTCTGTAAAGTGTGCTGCAATCTCCATCTATTCTGATCGTGAAACACCGACATAATCACCATGACTAAGCGAACTTCCAGAGGCCGGAGCACTACCTAAATCCTGAGATCGCCAGGCCTTTTCCTGGCGCGTGCTAGAAGGCAACCAGGCCGCGTTGCTTGTACCACGTTGTCTTCCTCCTCTGGTATTTCCAAAAGAATCTTCTCGTTTATCTATACCGAGAACGTAGCCATTAGATCGGCTTGAGACGAGTGGCTCGACTAATTTATTCTTTAACATATTGGGTTGAGGTAGAATAGATTTTTCTTTAATATTCATCATTTTGGCTTTACGGTCAACCTTGTCGCTTTTCGTTTTATCGTAGAGATAAAGCCCAAGGAATGTAAGAGCAATTCCAAGTGCCTGGATTTTGGTTGTGGGACTCTGAAACCAAATTATGGCAATGACTACGATAAAGACGCGTTTAATCAACGAAGCAACTGAATACGTAACTGGTGAGACAATGGATAACAAGATAAATGCGATTATGTTTTGAGCAAAATGGAATGTGCCGTTAAAAATGAATTCTACGGCTAGCCGGCCATGATCAAATGCAGGCTTTGAAGGTGTACCGGCAGCCAAATCGATAGATCCATCGTGAAAAAAATCCCGTAAGAGATCTAAGCCTTCCGAACAGAACCAAATCGGGGAGGTAAGGAGAAAGGCCAATCCTGAAGAGTAACATAGTAAATTGAGCTTGTCTATCTTTTGAAAACCTGATCCAGAGTATTCGGCAACGGCTGCTTCATTAAACAAACGCTTTGAGAAAATATTTTGAGTGACGAAGATGAGAGCGGCAAGAAAAGCATAAAATATTCCAAAAAGATTCCCGGCAAAAGAGGCAGAACATGCAAGCATGACTCCGAGAGTGAGAGGAATGAGGGATAGATAAGTGGCCATGGGATAGCGAATATCAAAAATAAAACGATATGCCAATACAGTGAAGAGAGGAGAAAGACCCTTTATCGTATGCACCAAGGAGACAGGTATTTTGGCTGTCGCAGAAGCAGAAAGAAGATGACCTCCTATCTGAAAAGATGCCAACGGAAGAGTAGTCATGAGTACGTCCCGGGAAGGATATCGTAAGCCGTTTCGGAGGGCTGGTATAGCTTCGCGGACGATAGAAAACATAGACGAAAGCCAAGAAAAGGAGATACAAAAGCATGCGACAAATCCAAACTGTACCATAGTAAGGGTTGCAGGTTTGGGAAAAGCATTCAGAATAGCCTTAGAGGATGTGTTGGTCAAAGCACTTGATAAATACCAAATGATGCATAGGCTCTACATATCCATCAGCGTGGAAATACATTTTTGGGGAGGTGACAGACAACTAATTTTGCTGATATGGGCGCTTTCAGTGCATCTGCGACATCATGCACGGTCGGAGCAATACTTTCACTGCGCGTTCTGATTGTGTTAAATGCATCACTTAAACTCTTTTGCCTGATGTGCTTTCCCGTCCACGTTGCCCCGACTCGATTACTTCCAGTCCCATTCACATAAACATTGGGCTGCTTCACTGGACTAGATGAAGATTTGGATAGACCCTCAAATGAATCCCTGATATCTGGAAATTTTTCCATTGGGAAATGTTGGTTGAGTTGATTCTCCTCCAAATACTTTGAACTTGGAGTGTAGCTGATAAAAGGAACTCGGGTTAACTGAGGCATTATTGGAGCTTACGGGTGTTACACTGGCCTATAGTTTTTTCGTAAAGCATTATGAATCAATATTCAATTGAGATTTGGCTGAAGTTTTCAGAAATAAATCGTGTTCATCAGCAGATATGTTCGATCTCCTGCCGCTTCCTTATCTTAGCTGGCGTTAAAAACAAACTAACCGGCAGTCGGAATAACATCTAACCGAACTAACTATGATTCCTAAATCTTAACTCTTGTTGCACTTACTCAATCACGCATTCGCGATAACGACCTAAAGAGAATTATCTTCAAATAGAGTCAGAGTCTTCGTTCCAAGATTCGTGAAGAAATTTTGATGTGGAGACTGATCTCAATATGGCCCCAAAAATGACGAAGAATCAGATGCGGCGGATGAAGAAAAAAGAAGAAAAGAAGAAAGCCCTGGTAAGTTATCGTTCATGCGATCTCTCTTAAAACTACTCTGATAATACGAGATCAATCAACCGCCAGAAGTGAAAGAGGTACAAGTTTCCGAGGATCCACCAGCTCCCATATCAGAAATAGATGACCAGCAACTCGAAATTGAGACTTTTGAAGTTAGCGAAGATGATCCAAATTTTAATATGTACAAAGAGATAATTGAGAGATTTACAGCAGCAAGAGAAGAAAATGATAACGTAAAGGATTCAAATATAGCTGATAAGGGCGAAGTCTTTTACGATGATGACAACGACATACCGGATGAGGAAGATGAAAGTGAGAAAGAAATAAAACTATCTAAGAAAAAGAAAAAAGAGAGAGATAAGCTTTCAGTTGCAGAATTGAAAGCCCTTGTCAAGAAGCCTGAATTAGTAGAATGGACGGATACCTCCGCTTCGGATCCGAGACTACTTGTTCACATTAAATCTTACCGAAATGTTGTCCCCGTCCCTGCTCATTGGGCTTTAAAACGTGAATATCTCTCTTCCAAGCGTGGTGTCGAAAAGCCACCATTTTCTCTTCCGAAATTTATAAAAGAAACGGGTATTGCGGAAATGCGTGATGCCGTATTGGAGAAACAAAACGAAGCATCTTTAAAGCAAAAGCAAAGGGAGAGGGTTCAGCCTAAAATGGGAAAACTAGATATTGATTATCAAAAGCTCTACGAAGCCTTTTTCAGGTTCCAAACTAAGCCTGAACTAACCCGATATGGCGAGGTATACTATGAAGGAAAGGAGTATGAAACAAACCTACGGCATCTTCGGCCTGGAGAACTTAGCGAGGAACTTAAAGAGGCATTAAACATCCCACCAGGTGCACCTCCACCGTGGTTGATTAATCAACAAAGATTCGGACCACCACCATCATATCCATCTCTCAAGATTCCTGGTCTCAACGCGCCCCCACCTCCGGGCTGTGCCTGGGGATTCCATCCTGGAGGCTACGGTAAACCTCCTGTTGATGAATTTAATAGACCTCTCTACGGTGGTGATATTTTTGGTGTATTGCAGCCACAAGTAAACACCCAACCCGGTGAACCTGTTGAGCGAACATTATGGGGCGAACTTCAAGCTCCAGAGGAAGACTCAGAAGAGGAAGATAGCGATGAGGAAGAGGAAGAAACAGAAGAAGTCGATGTTGGTGCTGGAATCCAAACACCCAGTGGACTAGAAACTCCCGGTGGATTAGTATCAGCAGTACCATCAGAATATCCTGGAGATATGAGTGTCGGTGGTAACTTTGATCTCCGTAAACAGAAACGTGGAACAGACACTGAGGAGTCCTCCCGACCAAGATCTGTTTACACGGTCATTCCCGAGCGTCAAATTCGCGCTGAAGGGTTCTTTGGGGGCGAGCGTGCTTACGATGTTCGTGCCGCTGAGAGAGCTCAAATTCCAGTCTTGGGCCAGGATGAAAGTAAGCGAAGCCGTAAGAGACCCGGAGACGTCGATGTGACTCTCGATCCCGACGTTCTACAGGCAGATGATGGTATTAGTAAGGAAGAGGTTAGACGTCGGTTTGAGGCACAGAAGAAAGAGGAAAAGGGTTCATGGGCTTTTGATGAAGACTTAAGTGATATGATTGCTCAGGAGAGTCGTAAAAGGCAAAAAAGAGAGGATGAAAAAAAAAGTGAAAAGAATGAAAGGAGAGAGAAGCCTTATAGATTTTAAAAAGTAGAGAGAGGAAATGTAATACTATAAAATATAATGACCCTGGCGTTGTTTCATATGGGACAGAGTGTGAGGAAGAAATCGCAAATATATTAAGTCTTGGGTTAAAAGTTAGTTGTATGTATTACTTAACACGAAATAGAGAAAATATTTCAGCCCATGAAAGGTTCATGTGATTATTCCGCAAGACAGGGTTGGTTAGATATTTTCCATGAACAAAGCAACGCAACTCTACAATTTCTATTACATATTTTTAAATTTGTTGCGAGCGACGAGTTATATCTAATTGGAAAATTCCAATCTCTTACCATCCGCGCCGAGAGCTATGACATCATTAGACGGTTAAATTTATTGGATTTTTGGACTGATATTTATAGTTATCTTTTGCTATAAATAAGGTATTAAAAAAGCAGTATTTTAAATCATACTCAACAACTTGCAAAGAATTCCAAGGCCAAGAACGCCGTTCTTGTACAACAACTTCGTTTTGAACAATTATTTAGGACCTTTACCTCTAGCTTCAAACACCCCTTGTCATACTTCTATAAAATCATTATTTTTTGTTTTACAAATTCTTTATGGTCAATTTGTTTTATCTCAGTGTATCAGAACTCAGCTTCTCTTCCTATCAATTTCCCCTGTTAAAGAAAGATATCGTATTTCGTTTATTTCTCAGTGTAGATTCAATATCACGTAACATAACCTGCGTCTTACTTAGGTTTTTTGCCTCTAAGCGTATTTCCTACGCCTTCAAATCGTGGCTGGTTTAGTGCTTCATTTTCTTTATCTTTGTCTTCTTGCGTTTTGACTGGTTTTATTTCATAACCAAAAAATAACTTATTTGATGGTAGTCGTAATGGCTGAGGGCTATTTTTCTCTTTAAAAATCGTCTTTTTATTAAATTTAGCGTCTTCAATTAACAGATTAGAATCTTTAGAGCTAGATTCATTGCTTGCTTTTTTCCTGTAAAGCCTTTGGCCGCCTGTAGAGAAGTTTGATGACAATGACTTTAGGGCTGGTTGAGTTGAAGGTGCGATTGATTTGTAATTAATTGTTTGAGCCATGGTACCCTCGTGACTAAGAGTACCACAAGCTGTAGAGTTATATGACGATAAAGCCCCGATGGGTCGTTGAGGTTGCGGTTCAACATAACCAATAGGGGGGGCAAAGTCAACAGATACATCCGTTTCAAGCATACTAACACCCATTTTCTCTGTTTCGGGCTTAACTTCAAGAGCTTCGACTGAGTAGATTGTATCGTTATATTTGAAAGAAAATACATCGCCTTTCGTAAGAGTGGCAAAATTCCGGAATGCTTTCTCTAACACAGCCTTCGGATCAGATATGTCAAGAAAGTTCGTTGATTGCGGCTGGAGTTTTACAAGAGAAGCTGATGGAAGGTCGGTTGACATTATCTGTACAAGGTCGCCAGTCTCAAGTAGAAGAGTTTGCATCATCTACCATCTTCTTAGCTTTATTCTATGGAAATTCGCAAAAGTTGACAGGAAGAAATTATACCCAGTGAGGCAAGTACACTTTACCTTCCTCTGCAGTAAACTCGAGCACACCACAATGAGTTGTTCGGTCTTTTTGAGCATTAATCAGCTCAAAGAGCATTGGATAAGTAATGTGTAATCGTGTCAGTTTCTCGAGGGCCGATGGTGGCATGAGAATCTTCCCGCCATGCTCTAAATCTTCTCTTTCAGGACCACGAAACATCACTACAGGATAACAGCGGTAATATTCATCAAAACGTCTGGTAGTACCCTGCATACCACCACGCATTAACATTTGTTGGTATACGGCCAACGGATCACTATCCTGGAAATAATTTGTACCGAACTAGATATTTAATCAGTTCAGCCCTCATTCTCGAGAGAAATAGTTCTCATGTTAAACTGACCATAATTCTTTTCGAAAAAAGTGAGACAGAATTTTTTGTCTTTAATCAAGATGAAAAGTTTGTAGAGTCACCCATTGCCAAGATATGAGGTTAATGACGGACACATTAGTCAAATCTGATGCGGCCGAGATGATCTCATGTTTTTTTCCGACAGACCCGCATCATAGATGCTTTACATTTCATCAGAGCACGCGTTTGATAACCCTGCTAATGATTACCTCATGCAAATATAACTTCACACATGTCCAACCGCTACTTTGCAGCTCGACCTAAGCGTGCTGGAGAGGAGTATGCGCGCACCCACCACGGCAATAAGGATTCATCTTCATCATCTGCAAATAATAAGAAACCTCGTTTCGATTTGCGCAATCCATCAGCTCTAGCACCGGATGTGGCTGAGGAAGATGCGGTACTTCAAGCTGATGTCATTGGCCTGGGAGGGATGAGTACCAAAAGAGGCGCCGTAAACATAGATGGATACGATTCAGATTCTGAAAACGATGGATTTGATGCTCGGGCCGAAGAAAGAGCGAAAATGAAAGGTAAAAGATCAGGAGATGCTGTCCGTCTTGAGGAAGCGTTCGAGGACCTGGATAGCATGAAAAATGACATGGATGAAGATGTGGAAGAGGATGACATGTTTGCGGATCCTGAAAATGAACATGAAGATTCCTCTACAGACAAGGGCCACAGCAAAAAGAATCAAGTAAGATTCATGGAAGAAGATGAAATCCTCGGTCAGGTAGAGAGTAGCAAGTCTAGAGGACATATTTCTAAAAACTTCGCTCTAGATCCAAATGGAGAACTATCGACACACGCAATGGATGACCAAGTGAGTAGTGATGATGAAGAAGATGCGGTGTTGAATGCAATCGAAGAAGATGTTGATGAGGAGGTTGGAGCCGGGGGACTTAAAAGGAATGCACCTAAAGTAGATGCTTTCAATATGAAGAATGAACAAGAGGAAGGTCGATTTGACGAAGCAGGAAATTATGTTAGAAAAGCAGCAGATCCAGATGCCAAGCATGATGAGTGGCTAGAAGGTGTCAGTAAAAAAGAAATGAAGAGAGCGGCAGAAGCACACGAAAAAAGGGAGGCAGAATTACGAAGAAAGAGAACAGAAGAAGATAGCATATTCTTGCCAGATATTTTACGGGTGCTCATAGAGCATCTTGATAAAGGTGAGACGATATTAGAGGCACTGGCCAGATTGGGCAAAAGTCAAACACGAGCCAAAAAGATTCCCAAGTGGAAATTGAAGAATAAGAAGCAGAGTGGGAATGAAAAAAGTATGAATGCAGACACCCCAAACCCGGCAGAAGATCCAGAACAGATTAGGATTAAAAACTCCATTATTGCTATAACAGGTGCGGCTGATCAATTAATCATGCGAGGGCAGATGGATATCTACGATCAAGAGCGAGAGATTTTAATGAGACAGTACAAGAGAGAAGTAGGAACTGATTGGGTAGAAAAAGCTGACCTGTCGTCGAACAAATTAACAAGAGAGTTTCCTCTAGAAAGTAAAACAGCTACCAATGTTCCACACGTGAGTCCGGTAAAGATGTGGGAGTATCGATGGACGGATGGGAGAGACGAGTCTACGAAGCAGGGACCCTTTGATGGAGCCAGTATGAAAGCCTGGAATGAAGCGGGCTATTTTAGAGAAAATGTTGAATTTAGAAGGGAAGGTGATACTGGTCCATGGAGTCGAGTTGTGCAATTTATCTGATGATACCCCAATAACAAAAACTTCACCCACATTGAAAAATATGTGAACTTTACAAAATATCGATAAACTTGATAGGTTCTTGTAATGAAGACAAAACTTGTCATATTTAAACTGGAATTTTTCAATGACTAGATATATTTTATGAATACTAAAAATCTCAACATACAAAGTTTTTCGTTGTTAGTTCCCAAATCTTGAAACAACCTGGAAAGCGCCGACATAAACAGAACCAAAATTAATCACAGAAGACTAGGAAAGCTCCATCGCATCTTGGTTTGTAGTAGCAGCTGTGTTAGAACTCACATCATTTGAGGTCGATAAATCAGCAACACCGCCATCACCAACAAGTTTCGATTCGAAGTCAGCAACAAATTTAGCACTTCGAGCCGAATCAAAAAACAGTTGGAAGCTACGATTTACATCTTCGATGGAAACGTGCTTGGCTTTTCGTTTGGCAGCAATAAGCTGCGATGTTGATATAAGATTACTGGCATACCGTAGGCCAGTCTCTTGGCCAATTTTGGTCAAGAGAATGAGAGCCTCTGGGCTAAGCTCTACATCTTCTTCTTGGGCACGTATGGAAACAATTTGTTGAATCTCTTCTTTTTGATATGCGTGAGTACTTACTATGACAACTCGGTCTAGAAAGTCTATCGGTAGACCATGAGGACTGCAATAATTGGTGCCACGGATTCGTGAATGACCTCTGTTTGATGCCATAATAACGATAGGAGCAAGTTCATCCTCGAGAGCTCGATTTATGAATGAAAAACATTCAATATCAAGCATATGAACTTCATCAATGAAGAGTACACCAGGAAGAATCTCAGCTTTACCTTCTTCTTTCCACTCCGCCACTTTAGTATTTATCTGATCCCGTATCTCACTACGTATCTCGCCAGTGTCGCCCGAAAAAAGTGCTAGAAAGCCTTGGGTCCTCGAGTTTATTACATCTATTTCATGAAGGCTCACCGTATGCACAGTATCCTTTCGTTTCTGTAGATCGCCGTCGGGGCACTGTACGAATTTGGTATCGACGCCCATTGCGTCGTAGTCGCGTGATTTGGCAAAAGACCTTCCTATTTTGCTAATTTTGCCTGATGACTTATCGATAGAAATGATATCACCAGCCATAACACGCTCTTTGGTCATTGAGTCAATCATTTTGCTGCCCATGTCATAAACTGACTCCATATCGGTTGTCTTGATTGTTAGTTTTCCCTGTTTATTGCCGCCCGTCACGCTTCTGTCTATCTGAATCTCGACCACCTCGCCCTCAATAATTTCACTCTCTTCTTTTATGCGTACAGCAATTGATTTCCGTAAAGCTTGTTCAAGTGCCTCTGTCTTCGACATTTCAAGTGAAAATATTTCCGATGAAGCGAGCGCTGTAAAAGGAACATCGGGACCCAATGATTGCGACATACCCATGGCTATTGCCGTTTTTCCTGTACTAATCCGGTAGGTGGTAAGTCAGTCGACGAAAATAAACAGATGATTTCCATCCTAAAAGTATAAAACACAATATTAGGGCTTTTTCTATTATACCTTGGTGGACCGGCAATCAATACAGCCCGTCCAGCAATTTTACCCTCCTTGACCATCTGTAGAATAATAGCTGCGGCCCGGCGAGCTTTTTCCTGTCCAACAAGTCCCTGCGAGGAGGCTCGTGGCTCAAGAGTGTCTGGATCAACACCGAGACCCCGAATATGCGAGTGGGCTGCAATCAGATTCAGACCGCGGAGTTCTTTACTTTCGGATACGGTTTGGATAGCCTGAGTAAAAATTGTACATCAGACTTGGATCTAATTAAAATTGGATCTTCAGGAGTCCTTACAACTGCCATTTTGATGGGATGATGGGATAATGAGCGACGTTTTTGGTGGTATGGTTAAGAACATAAAATATGATGCACGTTATTTACGCCACAAAATGACTAGGATGTGCGTGTCACGTTCGCGTGGAAACCCAGTAGCGCAAGAGTTCAGGATACGTGACACAGCTACTTATCGACCTTATCGGGATTGATGACGTGCGGGATAAGCCTCGTCATGGACAAATTTATCAATTTATTCTTACAAAGAAATGTAGACCCGGAGTAGGGCGTCGTAATTTAGGCATGAGAGTCGAGCTTGTCATTTGTTCTTTCATAAATATAATGGCGTTAAATTTAGTAACATAGGTCGAGGTGAATCTTTAGAGATTATACACCCGTATCAAACTTCGTGGGCGTAGGGTGTTAGCCTTATACGTAAATAAATTAAACCAAATCAAATAAGGATTCATGAAGATATTAGAACTAAAATCATATAGGTTTCACATGGTGATTATAGAATGTTTGGAGATTTAATTTGAACGAGACTGGGATAAAATGTCGACCTTAATTATTATTTTGAATAAAAGTCTACTTCCGAAGTGCGGAAAGGAATAAATATGAAGGAAGATGCCATGGGCTTGAAGTAATAAATGACTCTTATTATAGACTTCAAAACGCTATTATCACAATTTTCGGTTTCATAAGTATGACCTACGAGTGAGAACTTGAGTGAGCTTTTCTTAAAATCAATCGAGCTTTACACTCAATTCTCTCATATGGCCCTAGGAGTTGTACAAATTGTAAAAGCTTTCCGACTATAGAACTTCTGCTGTCCTGGTCTGCAGGAAATTAAAATGTTTAATATGTGGCATTCAAACTTCAAAAGGACTGGTTCACTCCGCAACCATAAGGAAATCAATTGGCAAGGTCGGCAACTTTCCTCAGTCCTGGGTGACTGAATCAGAAAAATCGACATCATCAAATATGCTTAATCATGCAAAATTCTTCAAGATGACTTTGCCTAGTCTTTCTTTGCTGGAGGGGATTGGACGTAGCCAGGACCTTCGTATCCTTCCGAGGAAATTCCGGTCAGAGGTTCAGAGTTTTGTGACTGAAAAAGACATTGTTAGTTGGGTACAATATGATGAGAAATTTTCATTTGAAAGTGAATAGAGAACAGCTAAAGTAAAATAATAGGCTGTTGAATGGATGAGAGGTAATGCAGTTATAAATGTGCTATGTTACACGGCAAATCCTGTACCTGTGGCTCAAGAAAAGAATCTTGTACCAGCATGCCACTGTGGAAAATTTTGACAGTGCAAAGAAACTAGAAAAGATAGAAAAATAACTTACTCTTAGATATTCGTTTGTGGCTTCTTGATACTCTTTGGTCATGGTGGACGGTGGTGGACGGGCAAGGGATCGAATGATACAGAAGATTACAAAACTGACTCCAACGCACAAAGCTGTATATCCTGCTACCTTCAGACCTTCTCCAGGCGGCGCTTGAGCACGAGGACCATGTGGGCCAAATGCGAGGTAATAAGCTAAAGCACAAAATATCAGCAAAACATTCCAAATTTACGAAAAGCACTGTAGTCATTGAGATATTTAGAAGACTCTTTTTTCAAACTAGCGTGAGGAAAGGGCCCGAGGAGATAAGAACTGACCAGCTTTCTTTTCCTGAAAGGTCAATTCAGCCCAGTCAGCCTTCATTCGATCCCGCAGCGACATCCATAATTCGGCTTGTTCTTGCGGTGGAAGCTTCTCCCAGCGCTTTTCGATTCCAATGAGTGTTGGATTAGATATTGCGTGTACTTGGCTCGCTTGCATCCTAGTCGTAGACATAATTACATTTCGTCGCTGTATATTCATGCCTCGTTTGGCAACGGTCCGGATGGCTGATGCCCGGAACATTTTGATCTACCGAATGACAAAAGGGAACTGACTTTCTAAGTTTGTCGGACTAGAGAACGGCTGTCGAGGTGTATGTTCAATGGATTGCGTGAGAATTGAGCGAGAAAATCGTAATGCGGACTTACAGTCTACCAGGATTTGCTATTCTTAGAACTGCAACTTACTCGGCGACTATCCCTAGCGACATATTATCCTTACTAAAACATAAGACGATTTTTGACATCATTACTTTCAACTAATTATTGAAAACAATTTTTATTTATTCCCATCACCATCGCGATCCACGAGTCATCATCAAATAATGTTTAAAAAAAACATAAAGTGAGCCACTCCGTACTACTTTGAACAAATGAAATAAGCCTGCGTGCTTATGCTTCTAAAGCTCCGGTACGTTTCATCTTTCACAATAAAAAATAACTTGATAGACGTCGTTGCCAGGGTCAAGCAGTGGTTCCAGAAAGTCAAGACTCAAAAGAAAAAATCACAGCTCCTCAAGATTCAAGTCAGGAAAAGTCTATGGCATCAGTAAAATTCGCCCAAAGCCTCTACAGAAGATACATAAATTGATATTAAATATTGGTTCAGTATTGACCCTTTTTGAATCAGCTGTGAGCCCCGGTTAATTCAAGATGGACCAAGGACTAAAATATCTGCCTGGTTTTTATACACATGGATGTGCCCAGAGAATTTCCATTTCAATTGAGCCTCTTTGTGACTCGAAATATTGATCGTTCTAGAACGGTGAAGTTATTTTTTTAGGGATCCAGGCTACTTGGTTCATAAACGAGAATAGTTCCATGATGGAATTGGAGAACGCCTCAAAAGCTATCGTATATCAAGGATGTTACAAGAAAACTATGTGGGTTGAGCACATGATAGTGGGGCAGTACTTACAGAGGATCGCGAACTTTCTAATATCACAATCGAAAGTACGCCATAATCTCTCCACACCAAGTGTACAAACTCCTCATCGTTTTCAGATTCAACCATTGTTGACTACGATTAACAGTAAGCCAAATTAGAAATCTTTGAATATCATAAAATCAGCTTATATCCCCATCTCAGGAAGGACGGGGTAGTGTCACAAAATTGGTATTTCAGTTCCCCGTAGTTTGGAAGAATAAGATGGCACATTGGCTCATAAGGACTAGGCGCGAATAAAGAAGATTCTGGCATAATAGCTCTGAAAGGCTTCTGACAATATGCTCGGTATTTAAGATGGCAGCTTAACGCAACTAACAGTGGAAGAAAATACTGATCGTGTCCAGGACACTGAATCAAGTACAAATCTTGGTGTAGAGAATGAAATTAATAAATTAACAGTTTTACCGTGTCAAAAGAACTGAACTCTTAGAAACGATAGCTATATCTGCCACGTCCTGACTCAAAATATTTTCTAAGGATAATATCTCAAGGCCAACTTTCACTCACACCGAGACGGAACAGCTTTGGAAATTTTTGGAAATTTTTTAACATTGGGCAATGAGAAAAAGTACATATTCAGACAACAGAGCGGGTAGATTTCAGGAAAATCATGAATTCTTCTATCCCCTGGTGTTTGAATCTCAAAGAGTTTGTGTCCGCATATTCTATGCACAGTTATCAGCGTGTATTTAACTTACTTCAACAACATGCGAAAAAATAATTCCCTTTGACGTTGATAGTGAGCGATGTACAGGAGTATTTTGAGAAAATTCTTACGGCTGTTAGAGAGAAGAACAAAAATAACTCAACTATCTCGAGAATTTTGTTACTAAGACATGGCACAAAGTCCTTCAATATTGCCCTCTATATTTGGGTGGCAGCAGGATGAAAATTATCAGCAGGCTACTACAACCTCTGAGATGTGTAAATGATGTGAGGCGATAGAAGCAGATAATAGCTCAAACCTAGAAGGTAGCCTGTCGATGATCTTGGATTTATAAGGTCTCGGGCTTGGCATAGCGCTCATAGAGCATGAGGCAAGATCAAAGAAGTTGAACACATCAGTTTTGATAAGAGCACTCATAGGATGGATAGCATCTGCTGACACCACCTCCTATTGAAGCGGAGATTTGCACGCCAGCTTTAATTATGAAAAATTTGACAAAGGGGAAATCGAGAACAAGTTGTGTTTATCTTCCCATGCTAAATCAGAGGCGCGCTCATTTTATGAGAAGGCAGAAGGTTCTGCTGGCAGCGAACCAGCGGGGCAGTTGCACAAGCGAGCCGAACTCTGTTTGGAGGACCGACCCAGACAGCTTACCATTAATCTGTCCGACCCACAACTCGATCTAGGATATAAATAAATAAATAAATAA
>MCBS01024849.1:436-15049 GCA_003611235.1 Golovinomyces cichoracearum
CCACTAAGCCATCCGACCCCACCGCTGATTCTTTCATTTTCACCGTACTTCTTCTCCTCCAAGAACCACCTGTTCATACTGTCTTACACTTCATAATTTTACTTATATAAATACCCTTCCTCTTTGGAAATCAATACTTCTTACCCTGAGGAATCCTTGTCAGTTTACTCCTGTAAGACCGTCTCCCCGAGGATATAAAGCTAGGAGAGACTCGCAAATGGGTCTGCTATATGTTACCCAATGTTCCAGTTAATATCGTGACATTAGATGGAACCACTAAAGTAGCAGAGGAACATATCATCTCAGAGATTGAATGGATCATAGATGTGAAACCAATATCCGATCGAATTAGGGGAGAAAGTAAACCTGGTGCGCCGTACCACACGTGNNCTCTGAATACAGGATTCAGACTGATTGATGATTCTGGACGAGCCTGTCTAGTAAAGCCTCGAAAAGCCAACTCTAACTGCAAGCGTTGTCTCGGCTTTCATGCTACTGGAGGATGCTCAAACGCCCCAGTTTGTGGGGGGCACGGGTCAAAAATGCACGGGGAAAAATAGTGGAAAACGCCTATCAAATCTCGAAATTGTGGAGGATCTCACCGCTCAAAAAGCCGAAGCTGTCTGGCACGCCCAACTCGAGCAGGAGCTCCAATAAAAGAGCAACTACAGATTATTCGAAATGCGAGCCAACGTGAATATCAAGCAGTAAATCGAGCTAAAGTGACGGTAAACAAGGCGAAAGCTGCCGAAATGAGCCAAAATTATAGGACAAAGAATCTCACGCCAGCATTAGACTTAGAAACAGTAGCTGATAACATTTCCACGCCAGTTTTCATGGCTGGCGTTACCCCTGCTCAATGTTAAGAAACCCTCGGCACCCTTTTCAACCTCTATCTGAGCTCAAGTTTATGTCAATAAATTTTGGTATATATTGAATATGGCATGATATCGCGCTCTCTCGTGCATACGAAATATGAATCGATGTTGTGTAAGGAAAAGAGCCTTGGTGGTCCAGTAAAACAAATTCACATCCTAAATACACAGTCTACATAACACATGGTGGACTAGATGTCTGGCCTAGAGCCGTGACATATATTAGAAATAACGAGAAGGAGAGAACTACCACTCAGTTTTTTCCATGCTCGATATTATCGGGTGAAAACTGTTGGGTAAAGGCAAACGGAGTAATATTCTTCAATGTATAGAAGGCACACAACAATCTGGCCATTCAACTATTGATATATTTGAGACCGCCCTGAAAGTCAATAGCGGCCGGGGATTTCAAATCATTATACTGGGTTTGGCAACCGAACCCAGCATGCCTAAACGGTAATTGAGAGGAGATTGCGAGCTGGGTAGTGTTGTGTTGTGGCGACTCATACCTACACCATTAGCGTGAGAATCTAACGTGGGGCGACAAATATATCCCTGACCAGGTCAGCGCGTATAAGCGTGTCTATCATATTAATCGTGTTTGTCGTATTAGTCGTGTTTATTGTGTTTACTGTCTTGGGAAGTGCAAACACACACTTGGACGAGAGTCGACAAACGGCTGCAGTGGTGTATAAGTACAGAGATCTTTTCCGTGTGGATAGCTAGATATCTCATTCACTAGTTCTTCATAGGATACAATTCCTCATCTGTTTCAATAGTTGTTCACAAAATTTATAACTATTCACTAAGACCCTAACTTTTACTGGAGAGTAGAAGTTCCTTTATTTCAAATTACAAAGGGAATGTCATGTCCGTCAATAGCTCATAATCTAAAGAGGTAGAAGAAAGTAATCTCTCCTGCTTCATCATAGGGGAAAAAACTCACCGTGCAGGGAACACTCTGGATCTCTCGTAGTCAGATATAGAAGGGACACGTGCTCGAGTTGATAAAAGCAGGTCCGTGGCTAGCGATTATTTTCCAATTTTTGGCCATTTCCTATCATCTAGCTTGTCATTGACTATCTCAACAGAGCCACTTGAGGTGCCTAAAAATAAATTAACTCTGTTTACTCGTGCCGTCATTCAATAGCTATCGCCGCCATCTACTCTCAAATCAATAGAAGCTATAGATAGCTATGCGGAGGAGATTTTTCATGTCCAACGGACACTTTTGGAGCGTATGGAAAGAGAAATAGTAAGGTTACGGGTAGATCAGTACCCCGGTGGACCTCAGAGTGTAAGAAAGCACACCAAGAATACCAATCAGCTACTAGAGATGATGATCGAACGTATCTTTGAAAGAAATTTCGTGCTATTCTAGCTGTAGCAAGAAGGGAAATTTTGAAAAAGCAGGAAGAGGCTATGAGTAGCTCGAGAGAAATTTTCAAATTAATACGATGGGCGAAGCCAAGACTCTCTGATATTCCACATCCACTTTTACATGAAGGAAGATTGATATCTGACCAAGCTGAATGGGCAATTATCCCTTGAGACCTGTTACTAGCTGGCAACTCAGAATCCGACGACGTTTTGCTCTATACAAGATCCGGTGAATATCGGATCCCATGGGTGGAATAGATCACAGAGATAGAAATAAATGCATGCACTATAGGTATTAGAAATATCTGTCCAGGGGTAGATGGAATATCTGTAGAACTTCTTGCAGCCTGCTAGATGAGCATAGCACTATTCGTCACGAGGCTTTTCCAGGTGTGTCTTAAACTTGTGCACCATCCAAGTCGTCTAAAATTGGCTGAATTACTGCTTTTTCTAAAGAATGGACTAGACTTATCATGTACAAAAGGTTGGAGACCAATTGCACTTCTATCATGCCTCAGTAAGGGATTAAAAAGACTTGTGGCGAGAAGGATGTAGTATCTGGCAATCATGTATTATGTGGTTAAACAACAGCAGTTTTGGGCGTTACCAAAGCACTCGATAACTGACCTGATTTCCTGCGTGTTACATGATATTAAAGAGGCTCGATCGCAAGGATGGGCGTCGACCTTTGTGACCTTAGATGTGTAAGAAGCATTTGATGCGGTCCTGCACAACCGACTACTATGGAGGATGCAAGTACAAGGATGGCTAGATTCAACTCCTATATGGAAAAAGACTTTTTATCACCGGCAGGAACGTTCAGGTTCCATCTATAGAGGGAGTCACAAGTCCTAAGAAACTTTTTTATGAGGTACCTCAGGGATCTCTAATCTCACTGCCACTTTTTCTACTATTTATGGCAGAGTCCATGTGAAGTAAAAAGCCTCAAGCACGCTTTTGCTATGCTGATGATATTGGTGTTTTGGAGATAGGGCGTAAAGTGGAAGAATCTGCAAAAGTAGGGCAGGCAGAGGTAGTTAACCTGTTCGAATAGGCTCACATTGACGCAGTATCGTTCGACACTAATAAATCCGAGTTAATTCAATTCCCTGGAAAACTTCGAGAAAGTACATATTTAGCTCAGGTTAACGGTAGTAATATTGGGCCTGCTGAACAGATTCGCTAGCTTGGCGTCCATCTTGACGCTTAAATTACCTTCAAACATCACGCAGCAACGTGGTGTTGTAAGGTCTTTAAGGTAGGATAGTATAGGCGTCAACTCAATCAAGTCATCCGAGGAGCGGCTCCTGCGCCTTAAGTAACGGCTTTAGATACATGTGTGGTCTCCGTCGCCATAAATGGTGCGGAAGTATGGTGGCCTGGAATGTCGAGACTTATTTTAAGAGGAAAGGTGACCCTACGAACAATGCATGTGTAATCTCATTGAAGAAGTAATTATTCTCGCCCTGAAGGCTGCACTTCCGGTCTGAAAAAAAAACTCCTAACATAATGCTACATAGAGAGGGAGGTAAACCGTTAGCTTAGATGCTTGTTGAGGGAAATTGCCTACAGCTTGCTAGTGGGCTCAACTCACTTGGTGACCGACATCTACTACAAATTAGAGCAAGGATTTGTCCCAATACTAGTACAAAAAAGTACAAGTTGAAAACAAAAATAAGAAGGAACTCCGAGACACAAATGACCCGAATACTGAAGGCGCTCCAAAAACTACCTACCATAGAGGCTGCTGCGCCACTACAGATAATAGAGTGCCCGCTAAAGCTAGATACCAAGACTGAAGGAGTACATGCTCACTTCAGGCAAGTCAGATAAATTTCTCTAGCAGATATATGCGCCTACTCGGACGGGTCTTCAGAAGGTTATGGTCGATTTACCTGGGGATGTACACTTCAGCGAGGGGGCATCATATTTGAGAGAGATCAGGGGTCATTACATGGTTGAGAGGTTTTTGATGCTAAAATAGTAGGTGCAACTATGGCACTACGAGCAGAATTCCTTGCGAGATAGAGTGGTGAAAGAATATTTGAGCTGCTCGATGATTTAGCAACGGGTAGTGCACTACAGACCGGTAAATCATCATCCTATGTGATAAAAGTAAAAATTTTCGCAACGTCTCTCATAAAGTAAGTGCTGAAGTAAGATGAGTCTTAGGCCAATCAAAAATAAATGGAAATGAGAAGGCGGACGCTGCCACTTGTGCTGCACTATAATCACTTCTCCCCCGTCAAGTGCAACCAGAACTTGCACTGCCACGACGAATGCTACATAGTATTCTAGCTGTTTGATCTAGACATGGAGACTTTGCGCCGTATAACCGTCGATATAAACACAAGAACGCAAATATGAAATGCGCCTGCGGACAAGAGACAACACCAACATACTTTGTTCGTTGCCGTATAAATAGTGCAGCGGTACGCAAGATGAGAATCACACTGTGGATTCAAAATGAAGGGTGGATAGAAGAATTTCGGCTCACGAGAGAAGCAGAGGCAGTGATAGAAGGGATAGTTGCATGAGTATGATCGGACGGAAACCACACTGGGTTGAACAGCGTCATCGCAATTTCTAAAGTTGAATTTTTTTCTTTTAAATCATTACAGAATCAAGTCTCGAGATTAGGGAGGTTTTTACCGAAAGGCTTTTCCTCTCCGTACAGAGGGGAGTTGATGGTCCTGCATGGGTTCATAGGGCACCTTATCGGGTTAATAGATAAAATTTATTTATTCATTTTATAATGAACTTGGTTGACAATAGGAAAATCCAAATAATTAATGTCTATCTTATATATCTCTTCTACGATATCACATTGATTATATTTCGTTGGAGTAATGGTTAATGGCACATTATTCCTCATGTGACTCATGTAAGATTTTCTATGAGAATCCTTCTGGCTCGAGACTCTACTTTAATAAGATGAGTTATCGGGTTTGATTGTTGAATAGGAGCATCACTGTTCTACCAGGATTGTGGATTTAGTATAGCTCTAACAGAAACTCCGATAGAGCTCGTATATGTAAGGGAGTCCTTCCTTACCATCTCAGGTACCTAAATATATAGTCTGGATAATAAAGTCTCATAGTTCCTGGTCACATAACTAGTGTCTGACAGTTACATAGAAGAAAACCCTAACAAAAAGCAGCTCCTATGAAGGAAAAATGCTCGCATATAAATTACTAGCTTAGGCTATAGATCATAGCTTTGACAAAATTGTTTGCGTGTTGATTAAGATTAATTTTATTTTCCCTTTCATGTACACTGCTTCAAATTTGATTCTGCAGTTTCTATTTAGAATAACGGAGGCAGAAGTCATATTTGGGTTACATTCAGAATGGCTAATACTTAAGCGCGGTCACTGTACAAGTAACGCGTCGGCGGCTGACTTTTTGCGATAATCTAATCGATTTGATATCGTTAGCAACTTGGAACACGCATCTCTTAATCTCCATGTCTACTATTTTGAAACCGAACATAGATATGAAGGGGTTGATTCGCCAGCGGACCATTTAATAGTCGTTTAAATCCAAAGAATGATGAAGCTTAAAAGCTCGATACAGATCTTTGCCCATTGAAATTTAAGTATTCCTACCCACTTAGTCTTTTGAAAAAAAAAGCTTTTCAAGAATTAAGATTGAGCATTTCTTTATCATCGAGAAGTAGTTTTAGAGCCTCTGCAGCGATGTCTATTACATCTTGATTCCTGGTTTTTTTCAGGCACTCCATCAATATTTCTGTACCTTTTAGGCCTTTAATCTGTGCAACTCCCCATTTTCCAATCTTACCGGGTGCCATGAGTATATTTAGTATACAAACTAGACCTCTATGACGTAGTTCGTCTTGGTCTTCTTGACAGAGTCTGAGTAAAAGATAAGCTCCACGATCTCTTTCCAAGATAGAGTTTACAGCTTTATCCCATTGTGTTAAACTAGCAAGTGCACCACTAGCCGCACTTCTAGTTTCAAGATCTTCGGCGTCTGTTAAAGCAAGTAAGATATGCATGCGATGACTGGCCTGTTTTCCATCGTCGGCAAACTTGCAGACTGCCTCTGCTGATTGTACAAGATTGCAGATAAGTTGTACCGTTGCACGAGTGACCATCGAATTTTTGGAAAAAAGAAATTCTTCTAATTGGGGGAAAGCGAGGCGAATAATGAGATTTCTAGCAGTGTCATCAGTGGAGGCGAGATTAGTTAGTGCAAGAAGGGATTCGAAAACTGGAAGTAAATCATGATGCTCGACATCTGGGTCATCCGAGAGTATCAAAATCAGAGGTCGAACAGCTGTTGTAATAGAAAGAGGATTGGATCCGCCAAAGATATGAAGTGGGTTCGTTGTGATGAGTATTCGAGCCAAAGCATGTGCCGTTGTACGACGAGCGGAGAGATTGTCAGGTGAGAATACAGAGAATGCATGCAAAAGCAATTTCACTGCACCTTGTTGCGCCATCAGCCCCCTAATTTTTGACGTTCTTGAAAGAGAAAAAATAATTGAGACTACCAGAGCCAATGATGACGATGTGCCATGTTGGGTATGCGTTACAAGAGTTGGAATTGATCCTGCCTCAAAAACGGCCAGACAGCGCTTTGAAACATGTTCATCATCATTTAAATGATCCGAGTCGCTCACTTTAGATGCATTAGCATATGCTTTCAACTGATTCAAATGCTTCTGCTCTTCTGGAAGTACTGGCTTGTATGTGGTGAGATTGACTAGAATACTGAGAGCTCCAAAAATTACAGGAGATCTAACAGGAGCATCACGTAGGACTTTAATCAAGCATCTGAGGAAATTCTTGTCCAACGCCAAGCTTTCTTTGATTTTTGGCTGTAATGAGGTGTATGCGAGACCTTCGATGGAGGTCTGACAAGACGAGCTGGAGAGAATCAAATTCTTGAATCTTTCTGATAGATCTTCGATAGTAACTGAGACGGGTTGTATACGTTCCTCAGTCCCTGGGACGGTAGTCGACGGAACGGCCTTTAATGCTGAGTTAGTAAGAAACCGATTCAATACGATATTAGCAGCTCATTCCCAATTATAAAACACTAATTTCAGTATTTACCCACCTGAAGCTTAGCCAGAATAACAGCTGCAAGATTTCTGATAAGCTCAGTATGTTCTTGCTTCATGAGTAGATCATTTTCTTGTTGACAAATACTTGTTACTGTTTTATCAGGATCATCCTTAGCAGGTCTCTGAGCTTTTTCCGTAAGCCATTCTAAAAACTTATGTTTTATAGTATTGCGACAGCCTGAGTTCATACACGCAACATTTAGCAATTCAAGAGAAGCTTGCTCTAATTTATCGTCAACAAGTTTCTTGTCAATCAAGTTTTTGAGTTTAAGAATAAATCCTTCACTCAAAAATAGTGTGGAAATAAGGTCAGGAGAAAGCGGAAATATAGATGCTGCCGCTGAAAATGCCACTGTTAAATCATCAGAAGTCCCCTTTTTGACAAAGTTCATTAAGTATTTCGAAATTCTCTCGCCACCCTCGGCATCTGCAGCTTTTAGAAATGCGGATATTGTAAGAATAACGTGACTACGAATCAACTGGGACCGCCTGATGTCTAGATAACCTAGAAGATGCCCAAGGAATTCATTGTCAATTAGTTGAGACAATCCCCGATTAACTTTCTTTGGCTCATTATTCAGAACAGAATAATCATTAAATATTTTTGTTAAGTTGTTAAGTTTTTGACACTTTTCTTTCTCCTCTAGATCTTGCTCTCGAATATACTTGAACAGCGACTTAACTTGCTCTTCGATGGATTTCTGGGCAACTACACCGGAGACGGTTGATGGTGCTGACAAAACCATTATTGTGCGGGCTGCGTCAATTCTGGCTGAAGAGTAGAAAAATTACTAGTGAATGATTTATGAAAGACCTCTAACCTCCGTTTAAAAATAAAAATTACAGTCTGTTTGGTGAATCCCAAATATCTTCCGTACTGTGTAAAAATTTTGAGTTTTGAAATTTAGAATGTAGCAATGGATGAGTACAGTTTCCTACCTAAAATTCGGAGATTGCGATCCGATAGAAGACAGTAGCTTTGTGAAGAGTAACAAGTCAGGGAGGGTAAGTTGGTTGCAAATTGAACTAAAAACTCGTATTGATCCTGTTCTTTTGGAGACGAGGATTAAGGAATGCTACGTCGTCCAGTCGGTTATGAGTTTGAAATTATCATCCCATCACAGATATTTTGTATATATGTAAGAGTATCAACAAATCGTCTCAAATATTTGACTTAAATTTCTAGGCTAGATAAGAGGCCATTTGGAGTGAATATAATTTAGCCAAGCCGAGATTTTGGAAAACAATGTATTTGCATTGGCTACCTTGAAAAAATGAACGCAGTCGATGGCTCTAATCATTATGAGATAAAGGACAAAAGTCAAACTTACCACCCAATTGGTATTGTCCATATCTATGTTAACAAGGCGTAGACCCTTCTCTCTCGCTGCTCGTCATTGTCCTTGATACAAACCCTCAAGCATGGGCATTTCTATCAGCATCTCTCTCTCTCACCAACGCAGTAAAAAATATACTCATCTTTATAAACGCCCATCTAGCAATAAATAATGCAAACCAAGTTGCAGTTGTGGCCAGTCATTGTCATCATCCAATATGGCTATATCCGCGGCCGCCCTCAGAGTCCGAAGATACTAAGACCAAAAATGCACCACTTCCCAATCTCGATACGACAAAGAAATTTCGCCCTTTTGCCCAAGTTGAGAGCAGTATTCTAACTTCTCTTCGTGAATTGATCAATAACACTACGGAGGAAGATATCTCGTCTACTAATACAACACAAATGGCGGGTGCACTTACCCTCGCATTATCATTTATCAACAAGGCCTCCATAAACTTCTACGGAACATTATCGGAAGTTGAATCTGGTCTCGCTGCTGCCGATACAACCGAAAAGCCTATGGGTCTCCAAAGTCGAATTCTAGTTGTGTCTGTTTCCGGTGACTTAGCACATCAGTATATCCCAATCATGAATATCACCTTTGCTGCTCAGCGCTTAAAAGTTCCGATTGATATATGCAAATTAGCTGGTGACACAGTGTTCCTACAGCAAGCCTCAGATGCAACGAAAGGCATTTACATGCATCTACGTAGCCCACAGGGGTTTCTGCAATATCTTATGATGGCTTTCCTTCCAGACTTAGCCAGTCGTAAACATCTCGTTGTTCCAACACAAGAAACTATTGATTTTAGAGCAGCTTGTTACTGTCACAGAAAAGTAGTCGACATTGGCTTTGTTTGCAGTGTTTGTTTGAGCAGTGAGTATTCAATAACATTATAACATAAGTAAAACGTATCAATATTTACTAGCGTGATAGTTTTTTGCTCTCCCCCGGAAGGAGCAGTTTGTCTCATCTGCTCTACTCATTTAGCGACAGGCGACTATGGTGCAAAACCGGCAGTGATCCCACGAAAAAAAAGGAAACGGAAACAGATAAATGGCACAGCTGAGAATATTACCTCTAAAAAGATTCCAAATTCAGATGCCTGATCATTCTCCTTTTTTCGGCTCTCTCCAGAGAGAAGGATAACAACAATCTACTAATAGCAGTGGTATTAAAGTGCCTAACTTGCAACGTAAACAAATATCTTCAGATTTGTATACAATTTTTACTGATTCAGTAGTATGTATTCCCAAAGAATTTTTTCAAACCAGAACTACAGATTTAAATATCGAATCCTTCAAGACACTCTACTAAAGTTCTTCTTCTCTGACCTTGAACAAAAAGTCTACTAACAGTTCTAAACTTCCTCAGATATTCTTTAGATTTAGATAATCTGACTGCAACTCTGCCATTAATCGAGAGCTCACCAAAAATATAATCAGAGTCTTGTTAACCTAGTCTGTAACGTGTTAAGGCACATTTAATACTTATTTGTCTTGGATCATGTTAAGTCTTTGGGTCTACTTGTGGAAAAATGCGAGAGTCTTGATTGTCTACTCGCAATTCAATTTCGATAACTTTATTAGTGTTAAACTAGAAATACTCGTCAGGGAAGGAAACAACTCTCAGGTTTTACAAAATGCAACGTTCGTTCAGAAAAGATGAGTAGGAGTCTTCGATTCTGATCCAACAGTAGAGTTTTTCTAACTACTTTTTGTCTAACACCCATTACTCCATTTCGCACTTCCCAGGATCAATTTTAGCTGTATAGCTTCGAAGTACTTCGGATTCACGTTATCTTACTCTAGTTATTGAAATTTTATCAGTTATTCCATGTAAATGGATGGCGAAGTTTCGATAACAGACTTGATGCATCTGGAGCATTGTTTCAAACGAGGATCAATCCGATGTGACGGAAAAACACGGTTTTCTCTTTGGCCGCCTAATTTCTCTTGTTTGAATTACCTGATTCGCAGGTGCAGCCTAGATGTCCTTTACTTTAGATACATCAAAATTCGTTTTCTTGGGAGATTCAAGACGTTTATTGGTAGAAAATGTGTCTAATTTTTCCTAGTTTAATATCTCTCTGTTCTTGCGAGTCGTGGTTTTTTCTGAAATTTAACCTTGTCAATGAGTGATACTTGACTGACTTAAACAGATTAAGTTTAGTACAAATCCATCATTTTTTTTTCGGAAGTGAACATTGTGGGTGATTTTTAAACTTGTTCTTATGAAGCTCTCAAGGAACTCTATTGACAGGCCTTGGGACAAGAAAAACATGGATTTCTACATCAGAAATCTCATTATTTTTGACGCTAAAATAAGAATTTTAGCATAATTATCAACATAGGTCGATTTTTATGAAAAGCCTTCAAAAAGTACGAATTTTTCTACCACCCATGACAAGGTTTCCATGTGCTCCAAGTCGAGACATAACACATTTAGAATCTTTTTCATTAGAGTGCATCGATGCCAGAGCAAATGAGTCAGTATTATGTGCAAAGTGTAAGAAGAAGCCGTACGGTGTTTTTTTTACTGCCATAACGCCTAGAGCGCCTACTGAATTGCTACCACGAACTCCTGGATGTTCCATGAAGTCAGCCAGCACGAAAGATTCCAAAGCCTCTTCCTCGGTAGCTTCGGTGTCTAAGCCACCTTTAGCTCGTCTTGTATTGTGATAGAGCCTATCAGCACATTTCTGAGAAGCCATTGTTGTCGTCATGTGCTCACCGGTACCACTTGTAACTGCAGCAACACAAACTTGGTCCTCATCATCCTTATCAATTGGAATAACGGCTGATCCGATCCCGACTAGAGCAGCAGGGCCGACACGCCCTCGATGCTTCATTCCTATTCCTCCAGAGGATGAGCCAGCAGCAATACGACCATACATATCAATCGCAATGGCGCCAACAGTGTCTGTGATGTGATCTTCCGGATCTTCAATAGACTCTTTTGAATCCATCGTATTGGTGTGATTTCGCGCATATGGCTGACAGAACCGAACAGTGGTATCAGACGTCCTAAGACTCGGAGAAGAGACACCATCAAAACTTGATGTTTGCAATTTATCAAGATACTGGTTTTGGCAAACTTGCCCGCTTCCAATAATAGAATCCTTAGATGGTATATTTATTTCCTTACTATCATGGGAATCATCAAAAAGCGGAAGAGTTGGCGCATCATTATCATCACCCTGACAAGCAAGCGTTGGTGACCCATAATTTGAAGATTTACTCTTAAGACGTGATCTCAATAAATGAAGTTTACAGCTAGTTGTGTATGTCTCCTTGGAACAATTGCCATGAGTTGGGGAAGGACTGGATGATATATTAAGACACTCAGGTTGATCCTCGACCCAATTGTCATTTAAATTAGCACACATGTGAAATTTTTCCTGCTTACTTTTCAAGGACTCTTGGTCAACTAAATAAGCTCTTTCGCCAGTTTGGTTAAAAATAAATGAATCAGATTTTAATCTATCTCTCTGGACACGTTTTAGGTCTTCCCGCCAGCGAATATAGCGTTCCATGGAACTTCTGGAAATTAAGACTTCGTGTGGGACGACTGGGATTCCATGTTCCCAAGCAAAGTCAGTCGCGCCCTGACCAACAAGGAGGTTTGGAGGAACCCGACGTAGAGAGAGGGGCCTTTTTGATGCATTTAATATAATTCGAGCAAGGTTAATGGGGTTCTTGATTTCTAAAATATTGGGTAAGCAAATATTAGTCTATTATATATTTCAGGTTTTAGACCTACGGGCTGTAGCTCCACAAGCTCCACTCCTCCCTAAATGGTCAATAATCATCGCATCACATTCTACTACACCGTCAATAGCCAGATTACTACCATGCCCCGCGTTGGTAATTTCCTTGTCTTCCAAAACTTTTATGGCAGCCTCAACGGCATCCACAGCTGTGCCCCCAGCTTTCAAAATCCGCATAGCCATTCTAGCTGCACTAGAAGACTATTAGCAAATTTTTACTTTTGGTCCCCAGAAAAACTTGGTCGGATAGAATAGAAACGGACCTATCGCATGCTTCAAGATGGTTATGTTCATTTGTCAAACTGTGGAAACCGGCTCCAGCATGAACAAAGATAGCAGATATGTTTCCTATCCTGTTATGTGATGATTTCTTCTTCTTCACAGGCACATCTAAGGTTCCTTCCATATTTAACGGGATTATTAGTCTATTTATTCAGGATTTACTGGATGAAAAGTCTCCAGCAAGACAGTGATACGCTTCTAATTTCTGACATGAAAGAGAATTGTTGTTTCACAGTCCGGTTTTGAAGCCAGAGGAGACAATCGAATATTTTTATTCGATTCGGTCGGGAATAACGGCGATTATTTTTAATCCAAGAAAGTTTCGTGTATCCCCAAAGCGAGGTTGACTCGTAAATATCATTGAAAGAAGGGAGATTCTGTCGAGAGATCCTCACTTCTTCATAACATCTTTAAGTACTCCAAGTTTGTTGATAGATATATGAATAGTCCTTGAGTCTTATAAAAGATTTTGGTCTACTCGACTTCAATTATAGCTGTTAGAGGTGCCTTGATAAACGGCAAGTCAGATCCTACGACTAGTGATTTCTTTTTGAAAATAACCTTCTTTCATTACGTTTTTTCTAGCAAATAAAAGGGTAAATAATCATTCTCTTTTTACGTTGATATGTAGATATTTGTTTGTCTATTTTAGATCAGTATTTCAAATCAAACAGAAAGGTGGACAAAGTAATACAAAAGTTTTGTCATGTCATTTTAGTTTGATAGCCGTTTGAATTTTAAAACTGAATGATCTTTTCCGAATCCTAGATTATGCGGCTCCATATAAGTTAATTACCTATCTCAGCCACTAATAATGTTTCGACAACAAGGGAATTTATTGATTTTAAATGAATTCAAAAGTTATTGATTCTCTGATTCGGATGAACGATCGTGGGCAGGAGTAATAAATAGCTGATCTATCAATCTGTTTATGGGACTCGGTCGAGAAGACTCTAGAAGATAGACTCGTTCGCACCACTGAAATACATCAGTAGTGTATTAAGTGTCCATCGTAGCTGCTTCATTAGTATTAAACATGGCTCACGAGTTAACTTTGGGGAAATCATATTCTTTCCAAGGGGAGACTGATTGGGATTGATTTAATTTATGGTCACGTGATATACAGAATGAATCCATTATGTGTATTTCAATAGTATTAGTAACGACGGCTATAGGACGGAACTGTATCGACCTAGGTTTGAGAATCAACAACTTCGTTAAAATCTAAGTAATATCATCATATTATCGGGTTGTAAGGGGGGAAAAGGTGGGTACAACGAGCTATTTAATTATTCTTTTCAGCGTTAGGATTTTATCTGTTTAATGAATCTGTCTTCTCAATTGGTTCGTTACAGATCATAATTCCAGAGGTTATCACGTGCCTTGGTTTTTTCGAGTGTCAACCATGTATTACAGTCCAGTCGCGAATAATCTAGATTCGCGAATATTAGCGTCATTTAGCGCCGCCATTCGCGAATGGCGCCCGCCAGTAGCGAATCTGAATTATCCATAACAAACTCTTCTTCTCAAGAAGACTGAAGACTGATTATTTAGTAACAACTCTAACACATTAATTAACCTGTGTACATAACTTGTGTTTATAGCTATTGCTCTCTTCACTCTCCCTCCACCTATATCTAAGAAATACAATAAGGAAACTGGTAGTAACAGTGATAATCTCGTATCCTTCCTTCATAATATCTAAATTCAGCTCCCGAGGCGCAGAACGGGGAAAAGTAATTCTATCAGACGCAGCACTAGTAATAAAAGTACTTGTAAGGCTTCATGCAGTTCGCGATGAGAGTCGCTCTCGGCAGCCATAGCCTGGAGATTGAATTAGCTCTGAAAATAGGCTCTCAACTTGATCAGGGAAGCT
>MCBS01024850.1:0-14309 GCA_003611235.1 Golovinomyces cichoracearum
TCCTGTCTCAAGTGGGGTAGGTGCCCAGGCTACCCAGACTCTACTCGGGAGATCGGCCCAGATGGCATACCACTACACCATCCGATCTCTCTCTCTCTCTCTCTATTTACATAATCGCGATTTCTAGTAATCAATTACATAGGGCTAGGAGGTGCCTCACCTCTAGCAGCGTGTCCTACTATTTCCAAATACCAGTACTAACGTACATGATTTGGATAGGTTATCCTCAAAATTAGGCCAACTGTTTTTATTTTTCTTTCTCGTCCAAGTGCGCAGTATACATGAGCAGTCTAATTATTCCAACGACATTGAGAAAAAAAACTGCCATCTCTCTGTGCCCTGTTCGAGCTGTAATCAGGCTGCATAAGACTGAGTCGTGCGAGAACTATGGTTGACTATTTTTAACTTGGGTATATCTAGTCTCAATTATTTCTTCGTTATCCTTGAGAATCATTTCGATTTTCAAAGAGTTTCGTGTTGAGTCATGAGAAATGTGGGTTAAATGCCAGTACCTCTCGACATGTTAATTAAATTCATACGTTTCATAGATTTATTGTGCTAACTTGAATTGTTTCATTTTCGTACATCGGAGTTGTTTTTAAATGTAGCCATTCTTGGATATAAGATCGGTAGGCAGTGGTTTGGTGATGAAAGGGGGGAGCTTCTTTTGGAATCAAGGTGATGACCTAAATTTGACACACCAAGGTAATCCATTTCTTGAAGAGCGATTCTTCACTTCAGTCCTTGTTTAAATTCTTTCCAAACCAAAATCTCAATTATCATGCAAACTAGTTCGGGCGATTGTTGTGATTATGGGCTCACTTAGGGCACAGTTCTGCCTTTGCAGTGCTTATTTTAGGATGAATGTAACGTCCGATGAGAAGAGTTTGTATTGAATTGTATAAGAAAGAACGCTGCAGGCACAATTACTTATAATTGAACAAGATGACTTCTTTTCCGTGTGTTTCGAGAGGACTACCTTCACATTTCTCTATCCACTAATCGGCTACTGTAAACACATATGTTTTCAATATACTCTGCGAATATGATGTATCTTAATCTATAACTCTCTTTGATATTAACAGAAGAGGATACTAACTTAGCCTCAAGCTAGACTATGTTGTGTGTCTCGGAAGGTATCCCGATCATTCAAGGCGTGTGTAATTGATTTCATAATCAAAGTCGAGCTACCGTTAAAACGATACTGATCTGTCCAATGATAACAAACCAAAAATAGTTTGGAGCTTATCGGCGTATGTTCATAGGCCAGAATGGCTCATCGCAATATTTTTATAACGAGGGCTCGACTGTACCATATTCTGATGGATGATATCCGAACCAATCACAACAGCGGTCTCTAGCAATGAATTCTTAAACTCGAAAGCTGTGAATCACTGCGCGGCTGAATTAATCTCACCATTCAACTGTCATTTGATATGCCAAGCTACGGGCTAAGCTTCAGATTCTAGCGTGCGTTATCTAGCCACTTGAATCTCCAGCTATTTCTTCGACAGGTCTAGTTCTGCATATTATGGTGATGAGACGTTGAGTTTTCTCCAAGTCTATCTAATTAAAAGCACATTTGGTAGTGTGGTTATGATGTCACTGGTGTGATGCCTTATTACACATAGCCTCCAATGGGAGTCAAGTCCTATTCTGCATCTCCTCGTGGTGGCGACTGGGAATCCTTTTTTTTCTTGAGAAAAAAGCCAAGTAGAGAAGCGTCCTACTCCTCAAGTCTCCATCCGTTTCCGCGGGTCTCAATCGTCTTCGTTTCTTCACCACATTTTTCCCAACACTCTCTTGACGAAGCCACCCACCATCATCCCACATATTGGCGTAACTGGCAAAGTGCTGGATGGATTTTCTATGAGTAATAGGTTGAAATCCTACATAGCTTTGTTTAGGGGGGAGACGGCGGCTGCTCGCCGTAAAGTCATACAGGAGGAATGACTGAGGTTCTGTCTCTGTATGGGGATTTCCCGCAAGGTTTTTTCATGAAGCTTTTTCCCTCAATCCGTGGCCCTTGGGCCATGGCGAATGCGTTCCAATACATCCGACAAAATGCAACTAGCTGGCTCAGACGTAGATGTTGGAAAAGATTAGGTACCAGACGAGCACTGCTGCAAGTTGGGGGATCATGTGTTCTAGACATCCTTCATACGTGTCATGTCACATGAACCCTAACTGTATCCAGCACGATAGGGCGTCAAGTCCTATTCTGCACCTCCTCGTGGTGTCGCCTGGGAACCCTTTTTCTTCAGAGAAAACAGCTAAGCAGAAAGGCAACCGACTCTTCCGATCCCCATCCAGCTCCGCAGGTCTCGATCGTCTTCGTTTCTCCAGCACAATCCCCTAGCACCCTCCTGAACGAAGCCTCCCACGATCTTCCCAGGTGTATAGAGAGAAGAGCTTTACATTACTAAACAAACACTGACAAACCCCAATGTGAACAGGCTATTGGTGCCACTGGTCAGGCGCTGGTTAGACTTTCTAGAAGTGGTAGGTTGAATTCCTGCATGGCTTTGTTCGAGGGGCAGACTGCGACTACTCGTTGTAAAAAATTACAGGAGGAATGACTGAGGTGTTATCTCCATATGGGTCTTTCCCACTGGATTTTCTCATGTGGTTCTACCCTCAGTCCATAGCCTTAGGGTTATGGCAAATGCGTTCCTACCTATTCAACCCGATGTAACTAGCATAGAGCATGTATTAGGATAAGTTGGGCACTGGATAGGNNAGATATTCTACATAGCACGTCCTGCGCCCCCGGGAGGCATTTAGGTGACTATCGTAAGGAAGTTCCCCGCGGACGTTAAATGAATCACATCACATCACATTACATCATATCCAGCAAAATAGAAATACCTACATATAAACTAAAGATGCGTTAGGATATTATCTAAAGGGTCTATAACTAATACATCAACATGTTCAGATAACTTGTCGAGGGGAAAATTTTCCTTCCTTGGAGCTATGCAAACCAAACAAGAACAATACATGAAGATTATTGTTTCATCTGGCGATTTTTAAAGAGTCCAAGTCTTTCCCTTGATCAATGCTCTTATCTCCTTAAAAGCTCCCACTGCAAGCGGTACACCGATAGGACCTAGAAGTGGCAAATAAACTGCAACTTTATGTTCATCAGGAAAGTAGACTTGGCCAACCATACTCTTCTCAAAGAACGCCTTCTCAGCCTCTCTCTCTGCACTGCGAGCATGTTGTAGTCCCTTGTGACCGCCAAGTCCTTCACATGCAGCGTGTAAGCTAGTAATGGATTTAGTCACACCATCCGCAACAGAACGAGGGATCGCAATGCTCGGAAGTGCAAGTGACAAGCGTGCAAGGCTTCCAAGAGTACTACTAGCTTTAAGAAGTAATGATGCTGAAAGAACGCGAGAGAGTGTCTGAAGACGAAAAGGAAGACTACCAGTCTCAGGGGCGCCCAATAGGGACAACAACTGTTTGGCAAAAATCAACTTCGCTGATTGTAAGTCTTCTATTTCAGATGGAGAAAGGATAACCACCCCGCCCCACTGTGGAATTAGCCAGCTTTTAGCCCCTCCCTCAACTTCCATGTCGCCAACGAAGATAATAAAATTTATGGTCGGTCCACCACCTATACTAGGTGACAATGGCCATTCCGCAGCATTAATGAAGAGAGAGAGGTCCTCCTTCCGTAGTATAGGCCCACTAATTCCTGGCGATGCATAGAACTGAATCTGGGTATCAATTGAAAAGTCTGAAATCGGGTGTAGAAGTTTAAGTAATGGATGAATATAAGTTTCTAGTGCACTGGCAATAGGCCAAGATGTAGGTGTGGAAGTTGGCGTGAAGAGAGAGAAGGTGAGATGATATGAAGGAGAGTATTTCATCGTATGTGAAGTCCACTTTTTTAGTGTGTCTGATGTCCTATAATCCGTTGTTTGCTCTATATTTGAGGTAGAAAGTAAATGTGAGATCAATGCACGCTCCTCGGAAAATAGTGCCCGAAGCTGATTCGTAATATAGGTTGTAAGTGGAGAGGAAGAAGAAGAGCCGGCAGGGACTTGCTTGGACGTGTAATATATGTCAAGAACTGAGAGATAAGGATGAAGACTGGCTTTAATCTCTGTACTGGGTATTAATCTAATGATCAGGGCTACTTCCTGAGCGTCGCCTGTAGAAAAGTCATTCGCTGTGACAGAGTCGTTGCTGGGATGGAGTTGTAGTCGGAGATGATGCGCAGGAAAGTCATTTAGATCGTCCAAAGCATGTTGAGTAGTTTTAACCAAATTTTGGGCATCATTAACACTGAGAGTATCTGTTTGTATTGATATTCGAAGCGGAAAGACTGGTCTGCATACCTGATGATACGCAGAATTAGAATACCACTAGTGAATTTTCTTTTTACCAAATGATTGCATACCTTTCCATTAGCCCAGTCAGTCATCTGGTCCAATGGTAATTTTGCCCTATATATAGCTGTAGTGTTCCACCATATTGGCAACCCAATTGTTACAATTACTATCCAGAATGAGAGAATAATGAGGCGGCGACGTCGAACACTCTCTGGTGTTTCTGGAGGTGGATCTTTCTTTTTAGATTTGAAGCGAATTGCACATGATTCAATTCTTTCCACTGATTTTTCATTCTCTGATCCTGACATTCTCGTTGTCAAGACGCGCAGCCATGTGCGGTTCTGAAGGTTTGGTCTGTTTACATCGGAGTATCTTAGATTCCGACCCGACTAGAATTCAGCTAACTTTCAGCTGGGAAAGATATCACAATTGAATACTGATCACTTAAATATCGGAATCTAACGCATAAGCTGAGAGAGGTATTTTCTCCCAAATCCAAGAATCAGTGGTCGAGTCAATTGTTCTTAGCTGCAACCAAATTTAGTTATCGGTCAAATACATAGCTTGGAGACATTCGGTAACTACTCAATTTAAAAGATATCAAAAGATATCTTATCATCATAGCATGCAGACGGATCCAAGTCTCGACCCATATCCTTAAAAACTTCAGAGTAATAAACATAGTTATTTCTATCGCCATGACCATCTCCATATATCTTACTCGCAAGCCATTCTGTCAGACATCAAAATTTTCCTACACTTGCCAATGCATTGCCTGACCAAAACGCGTCATTCGTTACCCATTTCATAAAAAAAAATAAACCTTTATTCACCCTGCCCTGATCTTCAAATAGATATGGCGGAAGGCCTCAGCTGCGACAATTTTATCTCGAATTTCCACAAAACTCAACATACAGCACGACCGAAATTTTGGTCGACACGCAAAACAAGCATATGAAGAATGCCTGTTCAAGGGCCCCTTCTCGTGGCTTATTTTTGAGCTCTCCATACGATGATTCAATCTTCGAGAACAGGTTCTTGATCTTATGTACTTGGGAAGGAAAAAACTTAGGGTTAAATATAACTCGGCAACAAAATTTCTCTGACAAGTACATGCAGTTAGATTTAATCATGAAAAAAAAAACGAGGGATATGACGTTGAAGGGGACCGTTTGGTTCCCCAAGGAAATTAACAAACCAAGAAGGACTTGGAGATACTTGGATGGCTATTGCGTGATATTGAAAAAGAAAAGAACAACATCGGGGAAAAGATCTTAGATCGAAAGCTCATCCATCGCTGAATTAGAGCATACCGCTGAAAGATGTGAGCAATTTCATTTCCATTTACAAAACTAATACTTTTTGTTTTCAAACTAATTTCAATTTCAATTTGCCTACAAAAATCTTGCTGATTTAGAACTTACTAAGCTTTGTAGCCTGAGCTACACCCGTCTCTAGTTCAGATTTTGCTAGACTTGTACAAGAGATCTCAAGAAAATACAGTCAAAATTACTTGAGTAAAACGATGGCAGATCCGATTAATATTTTTATTTATATCCAATTAATTGAATAACAATTCATTTTGATGACCTATGTATTGTATACTATTCTATTCTAATCCATAAGGACGCAACCTCTCCAATGAGACGCTCGCAGAGATGTCCCGTAGTGATAGCATAATGGCTACCAAATCTAAAGGCCTAAACTGTGAGATCACAACTTCATGGAGGGTCCATCGCGAGAAAAATGACCTCGTCCCTTATTCTAATTGGCTTACTCTTGAGGCACGCAATGATGTAAAGGAATGGGGCTTTGGTTTATACCGATTCTTAATTTAACGTGAGTTTTGTGTATACATCAAAAGACAAAATTGCAACAGCTAATTTCAATCTTAAACTTCGCTAATACAATCGAATTTAACCTCATCCTACTCCATAGTCATAACCGTCATCATCCCATTTAGCCATATTCCCTTTCTCCAATCTGGCGCCCAGGCTACAAAGACTCAGAATGAAGTGAACGCGAAAAAAATAATGAAAGTTGATTTTTTTCCTAAGCTTTTCCAAGCGACCTCTTCGGACTGTCAGTAAGTCATCATCACGCGATTACTGACAAATTAATAGTTTTTTTGGAGTTGAAGATTTTCATCTCGAGTTTATGGCCCAAGCCCAATGGTAATTTCCAGTTTTACCTTTGTACCATAGATTTTTCAAAAATGCGACACCGCTCAACTGGAATATTATTCATAATTTTAATGTATGCTGAGATCGCCCCCCCCTCTCTCTTACCCTTTCACCCACTAAGATGAGTTTAAAATTTTAGTACATCATTAACCCGCCACACTTTGGAAATTTGCAAGTATGTGCTCCGGTAGACGAGAATTTAATGGCTGAGATTTATTCCAATATTCGTTCCCACTAAATGTGAAGGTTTTCGATACTTAAAGACAGAGCGAGGCATTGAGTTTTGGTTTATAGAGAGAATCTGACCCAAATAGGGCTAGATGCGAAGAGGTGAAAAAATTAATTTCAAATGTATGCGTAGGAACATTATCAGTACTTCTGAATGATGAACATCTTGTGGAATATTTTGAAATGAACGAAAGAGTGTTTCAGCAGTGATTTTAAGTTTTAACACCTCGTAGGTCCGTGGGTACTAAAGAGTAATGTTGCAACAAACTTTGAAACCCGAAAGCTTATTTCCCTGATAACCTCAAATAAGAATATTTAGAGTCATATGGGCTATGCTACTCATTTTGGTTCGAGCCCAGCACAAGTTGATGGACAAAGGTGTGTGGTGTTTTCATTTTCGTAGACATTTGCCAGGCATAAATCGAGGGTTGGTTTTGCCAGCTGGGAGATGCATAAGTTGATGAGCTGACTTGATCGCTGAAGCTACTATTTTGGCTCGGCACAGGTGAAGAAAAACGTGATGATGAGGGATATGAGCTTTGATAGGGCGCCCATGCTTGAGTAGGTCTGGAAAGTGGTTGAAAACTAGTTGGTCCATAAATAGCCTGTTCATTCCATGCTGGACTGGCATTAGGTAAATATAAGTTCTGAGATGATTCATCCTCGAACGAGGTATGGGTGTAAGATGGCGCTTCGCTAGAGGGATATGAGCTATTCAATACATTCGGATTTTCGGAGGTACTCCAGCTTGATGATGAAGGTATCCAGTGCAATTCATCTTTCTGAGTTGTCATAAGTTCTTCGGACATTTCGGATGGTATTCGTGTAAAATGAGGAATTTGACCTCGTGAAGTAAATTGTGCTCGAAGCCTTTCAATCTCGGCCTCTAAATCTTGATTTCGTTTTAAAATCCTCTCCATACTGCTCGAACGTCCACTCTGTTCTAACTCTTTTACTTTCCTTTCAAGATTACTTATATGTTCTTTTGTGCGTTTTCTGATATTACGCTGGGCTTCACGATCGTTGGCACGCTTTCGTGCCAACTGAGCTTTGCTCAAGTGAGTGACCGAACGTTTGCCACCACGTGCTCCTGAAAGATTGTTAGAGAATAAGATACATATTTTCATAATTGCTGTAGAGTTCTACCTTTTTTTCTGGGCTCACCTGAAATTTCAGGCAAAGGACTGCTTAAAGATGTACATGACATGATGCTAAGACTAACCGTAATTTGTGAAGCAAGTTAGGTTACTGAATCATGTCTCTTTTCTTTATTCTGTTGAAGTGATGTTTAATTTATTCTGTTCTTTAGAGAGGAATCTTCTGGATAACCAGGGGCGTGTGACTCGAGACCCGCGTCTTATGGATGTAGTTGAGAAATGTGCACAAATCTTGCGACTAAGTGTTGCGGGGCAGAGCCATATATATCTTGAAATGAATGAGATTGTCATGAAGAAAATTCCGGATCCCCACAAAAGCTAGGAAGATGCTTCGGACAGGGAAGATAAGGATGCCATAACCAAGGATTAGGGCGTGTTTGGAGAGTAGTTTTGTTAGAGAAGCTCTGAAGTGATGCATGGGGGAGCTCGAGGAAATAAGAATAGCTTCATTTAATGAGGGCATGAATCGTAGTCGTTTTGCTGGTCTTGACTTTGAGAGGTACCGAAGACCCCATGACCTGGTACCCCGGAATTTTTGGTCCCATAGCCGGTCAAACCTTTAGGATAACGGCCTAACATTACTTTCTCTGGGTTGAAGTTTCCCTCAGACGATTGCTGGTGCAGTAAGTGCCAATGGGGTAAAAATTAAATTATAAACAGCTTGACTTCGACAGTTGGGGCCGTCATAGCCCTGTTCTGTTCTCGAAGGCTGCTGCAAACGGATGTAATAAAGTTAAAGGTGTCCATATTCTTTGGTTTCAATGGCTAAACTAGATCAGAAGGATTTGGTCGCTTGAACGTTTGTATGATGTAGCTGACGGATGTTTTGACATACGCGAGAACCTAGATTATATGACATGCTTACGAAGCCCCGAAAACTAGCGAGGTCACACGGTAGTCTCCGCGAACGACATGTGTCCGGAGAACATTCTGTCCGTCAGTCTAACTATTTCGTATTCAGAAAATACGTATCAGTGTTTTATCATTTTTGAGTAGTTATCGAAACTAATCAATTATACCGTCATTCAATTATTGACCAAAAGTTTTTGCCAGATTTGAGCTATCCAAGTTCAAGACACGTTCCACGCCAAGTCGGCCCTAATTCTGGACGTGTATTTTCGCAAGAGCCGTCATCAGATATCGAAGAGACATTTGCTCTGCATAAAAATCAGTCATTAGATCATAAAAACTAGCTATTAATTTACAATCTAGCGATAACCCAAGACAATTCTTTAAACGCGTGTTACAGCGTTCCTGCATTAAGCTTATGGGTGCCGAAAGTAAGAGACACAATCCAAGCCGATAATAAGATTTCTGGGATATCCATAATCCATGAAAAAGGGGTTGGAGCATCGAATTCGAGGAAACCAGATAGTTTTTAAAGCTCTCAGACCAGAGTACATTCTTCATCTGACGTGTACTTTGAATCATCATGAGAATAATCAGATTCTGACACGATATTTGTGCTTCTCCGGTGTCTCAATGGAATTTCAAATCTTCGATTGCAGGGCTACAAATTATCCCTCGGACCTTGGATTTTCGATACCACAGATGCAACAGATTAATACTATGCTTGAGTGCTTGTAAGCATTTCGGTGAACAGATTCCACATAGCCCGTCTCGTAGTTGGTTTAGACCCTACATTCTAAACTTGGCAGGCTAATCCTAAAGACTAAAAACCAGAATTTACTGTAAACATCTTGGCGATATTTATTCAGTAATTGTTGCAATATTTCATATTCTGAACTCTGCACCTTCGAGCTAACCATCCTTGTCCTGATGGTTTATTCTGCTTCCGTTCCTTTAAAACCAAGAGTTTGCTAATAGTAATTCTCTGTTACCCGGCCGTCTCCTTGTTTGTCAAGACTGAGTTTAAGTAATCCATCCCTTGTCACATCCCTCCAGTTATAAAAGCTTTTATTCCTGGGCAAGTTAATCCTTCAAAATATTGGCACCGTCTCCCTGGCTCTTTACATTTTTCCACTTCGTTTCACACCCAAGGTCTGGAGCTGGCTCTAGGTTCTTATCAATTGATTCGAATGAAGTCTCATTTGCTCCTAATTTTAGCTTCTCCATAGATAATTGTGTGAAGAGTGTATGTCTCAGAAACTATGGCTATCGGAAACTCCATTTCCTTCCGTCTCTATCGCTCTCTTCGGGGCATGCCGTAAAAGTTAGGTTGAAAAAATAGATTCTTACTCTATGCTTGTTAGTAAGTAACACTGCCATCGCTCCTATATTTTTTCAAGCCAGGGAGTGATCGAGAAATCGTTGCTTAATCAGCTCTGCAGTGCATGATTCTTCCCATGATTTGTTTGCTTATACCAAACACGAAGATACATTCGCAATTTCAATCTGCGCCTCAACTCCTTCAAGTGATGGCTTAGAGACGGATCTGAATCCATACTGCAATACTGCTTCTGCTCAAAGCTTAGCCTTTGTTTTACCACGTTTCAGTAAGACGATGCGTCAACTTTAAAATCTACTCTCAGACATCCGAGAGTACACGCATACAGTTTAATTAAAATTTAAATAACTATTACATAATTGTAACCAGATATCCAGCTAGAAATTAATTGAAAGAATGATAAAAATACGGTTTTTCGATAAAGACCAAAATAACCGGCGCCGAGAATTAAGCCGCTAGCCCTACATGGCTTGTAAGACCTCGTGTGATTCGCGCCGGCCATAACTGACCAGCGGTCTAAAGGATAATTAAATGGTACGAAATCTTTAAAACAGAAATAACACAAATATCCTCAGACAGTGTGGAAGTCAAGACGTTAGTAAAGGGCAGATAGAAAATACCAACATTCCAGAGTGAAAGAAGTAAGAGCTCAATCAGTGAATATTGAATCGTACCAACCAGAAAAAGTAGCAAAGGCGTAAACACTACTCTAGATAGAAGATTGGATTTCTACTATACTTTTTTCCTTAAGCATACACTAGGGTAGATAACCAAGGGCGTGGTCCAATTAGGAAACCCAAACGGGTCAAATGAAATCAAGTCTAGGGATAACATAGCAAGTAGTAGTGAAAATAACAATAATAATAACCATCATAATCATCAGTATCAGTATCATTTATTAGAGCCTGTATGTCACAACGGTTTAATTACTTCTCAAAGGATTGGACGAGACCCACAACGGCAATAGGTATGAGATGTTATGATATACATGTATAATTCGCAATGGCGGGAAATTTCAGTGCGAACAAACTTTAATCTTCATGCATAATTTTAGACAGAGGAAGCGTTAGATAGTGTCGTTGAGTTATTGGTGCTCTTCCAAAATTTGAGTTGAGAATTTAAAACGCTTCGCTATGCGGCTCGACAGCCATATTCCGGTGTCTCCATCCCCAAGCCTGGCATAGTTGCTTGTAACTGCCAACTTTCGTTGGTGAAATTGAGAATTAGATATTAGGAAGCCACATTTTGAATCCAATACTAGTCTTTCAGTCTCCTGGTTTAGTAGAAAGCGAGACTGTATCCTAGGGAATGGTTATAGTTGCTCTAACCTCATAGTCCCAATACTTAAATTTCCTCGCCCAATTTCCTATCGATGCAATTATGTCCCTATTTTCGGTCAAGTCATATCAAAATGCATATATATTTTGGCATAGAAATTCCCAAGCTAGATTTGACACATCAAGTAAAACAATCCTCGTGGCTCAGCGCCAAAGACATGGAAAGTGGTGATCCTGTCCACTTGAGAGTGACATCCCTGAAAATATATTTTTAAACTATGCTGTCTTTTCCTGTCTTCAAGAAAGCTGTGATCGTCAATGCCAAGTTGGCAAGGTAGGCTGAAGATTGGAAGTCTGGACTCGGCGCAGCACGATGTCTTAGGCGGGGCTACAGAACCAAAAATCGGGTTAGTACCGAACTAGTGCGGAAATAAGTTTCTCCTTCCCTTTGGCCCACCTCGTAGCGATGACAACATTGAAGTTGGGCCAGAAGAGGCAAACTATTGCACCAACTGCGATGGTCGAACCACTTGTCTTCTTCAACAAAGACGATCTACCGTTGCGTTCCCTGTGGTGGGTATCCACAGAAGAGGTTGCTTGTCCGTAAGGNNAATTAAGGCATTCTACATCAGAGTACGTATCTACCGTAAACACCTGGATGGGCTTAAAGGTGCCAAATTAGCTTAAAAGATAATATTTATTTAATTAATTATCTTGCACCAAAACCAGGCTCCAAACTCCAATTCAATGCGTCTCCCACCTTCTACATCAACCGAAGTCATCTTGTCAGCAAGAGAAAAATGAAGCATAAAAGAAACCTCTAATTAGTTTGGACGGTTTTACTTCCTACGGCTACGTCTTTGATTCCTGCGCTACTCCATTTAATGACTAGGGTACGGGGTGTCCTTGGCGTGGATGTACTCAGCGCCGTCACAGCAAAGAAAGGGCGTCCTCGTGACTGAGGTTTGCTGCGCTAATCTGAGGACGTGATGGCGATAGTTGGGAGGATCTCGGGCATCTGGCGACATCTGATCCAGTGCCCAATTTAAATCCTACACTCGTCTCTTGTGGTTCTCCACCGACTTACCTACCATGCGCTAGTTAAGCTTCGCGATCGCATATATTTACCCGGCTCAGTTACCGCAAATCTTCGAAGCGGAAGCGATCATGCACACTAGTATCTCTAGATACCAAAAAGACATCCCTCCATATGCTTTCATAGAAAATATTCGATTCTTTCTCGTGATGTGAGTCTTGGCCCGATAAAAAGGACCCACCTTGGCGATTGGTTGAATGGAGTTTTGTATGGATCCTTTTCGATCCATCCGTGGAGGGCTGGGAAATCACATCGAAACCCTGTCTAGGCATTTCGAATCACAAGATCACGCCTTGAGTTTTGCCTTATCTACTCGTCTTGTGAGGCAAATCTCAAATGAATCTAGCTTGCATCACAATCAAAGTTTTGACTTATGTCGGACAACATCATTTAGGAAATGCATGTAAATAAGAGAATCTTTACTTTTCGGCATCATATTTAAAATTCAGATCATACATATTGGATACTTGTAGCAAAATGACCATCAAGATTACTGCCTTATGCTCACAGTTCTCTTCATTGACGAAAAATATATTTTATAATGCTATCTATAGCTATCTATAGCTATCTTTATCTGCATTACCTAATGAGACTAAATTCTCTATTTCTTACATCTTCTTCATGGAAATTCATCTATTCTAAAGATTTATTATTGCTTGCTTCTGGGAATGACTTTGGGCAATATTATTTCCCAGTGATTTTAGATATGGAAGCTTGGGTATGCATGTATAGATTTCTTGAATAATCCCAAGGAAAATAAGATTGTTTCAAAAGATTGTCTTTTTTCAAATCAATCTTTACGAATATGATTCCTTATGAAATTGTGTAAATATTTTTCACAAGTGGTCCTCCCGAAGCCAGGGGTTCTTTCCAACTAATAAATGTATGTGCTTGTACATGCACCGTAAAATATAATCCCCCCTTCAAACATCACATCCAATACTGGAATTTTTAAAGTAAGGAAAAATTTCATCTCCTGATCCTCCATGGCTCAACGAGCACTTTGATTGTGGGTCATCATTTGATTCGTACGGCATACGAACACCTAAAGTCACACGCAGAGTTAATTATGGTCAATCTCCAATATCTCACATGAGAAGAGAAAAACTGGAAGACGAAGCTTATTGCGTTTGTTGCTGCACCTCTCTTTGATCCAAGTGGGTTGTTTTTTTTCGTCAAAGTCCCTTGCTAGTACCTCGATTTGAGTGAAAATCTGTAGATGTCATTTATTTATTTATCTAGTTTAAGGTCCTAGGCTAGAAGCCCCACGTCCCATTATCTGTAGATCTTATGATATGCCGAAGAATCTTTTAAAAAATTTCGCGAAATTTCAGCACAATTTTAGTAAGTTTTTGTGAGTTGTCGCCGAATCCAACGGTGTGGGATCTATCAAGCGATGAAGAGCATTCGATGTCATGATTTCTATATAGTCTAACATAAGATTAGGCAAAACATATAAATCTTTTTTTGGGGCACGGCGATCTCTAATGAAACGTTGGAGAGTGATATTACTATCTAGGCCATGATTCATAATTATCTTGTCACAGGGCTGAAGCCTGATCCTAATTAGGCTAGGCCTAAATATCATTACCATGGAAAAACGAATAGCCGATATAAATTTAGCATATCAATTTCTCTTGTTCGCTTAATTATTATCGAATATTATCAAAATAGATTGGCAAATTCAATTGAGTCAATCGACAATTTAGAAGAACAATCAAGAACGAGAAATTGGCCGTTATGACTCCACGCATCAGTCAAAGCAGACGTTGACAGGTAATATTCTAGGAATTAACTATGCAAAACATATTAATTTAATGTAATGATGGAAATGGACGGA
>MCBS01024851.1:0-15068 GCA_003611235.1 Golovinomyces cichoracearum
AATGAATCTAAAAGTGAATAAAGGGCTATAATGGACCAAAAAAGCAAAACTAACGATATTTTCGTCGTGAAATTTTTGCCATACAAATTTAAAGTTTAGGTGGTGAGATCTACAGATCGTCATGCTAGTTCGAGTTAGAAAAAGCCTAATTTTAGCGCATAAGCACGATTAATACCCTAGTATCAGAGTATATATACTTATGCAGTTATGTGTATACAAGCAAAAAACTATATCTATATGTATACTTAAATATATATACAAAAGTTTAATGCATGCCATTGTAAAATTGCCAATAGAAAGATTAGGGGGTGAGCTAATCATTGGTTGAGCCCAGCACAATCGGTAGTGGAACCATCAATACCTGCTTATCCAACCACCCTCAAGGCCAGTTCGGCTAATCTACAGCACATTATTGATCAGCTCAACACTCGTTGTCCCAGAAATTTATGCTTCTCACCTCGTCACAGCAACTTTCCCATCAGATGTGCCTCGGCTGGACATACGCCATCCTATTAGTTTTAGTTTCTTTTTCCTTTGGCATTGAACCGGCGACCGAGAATCCTAGTTACTTTGCGGGAACAGCTACAGGCACAGCTCCTGGGCTTGGATTCGTCTCTGTTCAGGCACTCATCCATTGCCATATAAAATGTCACGTCCCCATCCCCCCATGCCAAACTCCTGAGCCGTGCACTGTCTTTGTCCTTGTCATGCTCGTTACAACTCTGCCCTCCTTGACACGTTGATGCTTTTGTGGTAATCTTATAACGGGTAACTTCGTCCACAAGTTGATTGAGAAAAATCGAATCAGACGGAGAAAAAGAAACTCCGTTAGGCCCCCAACCATCCAACCAAGCAATCTCGATTAGCTTTGCTATATTTACGGTTTTTCGTCGTGGCGAGGAATATAATCAATTGAGCAACATTCGATCGTTCAAGGTGTCAATTAAGATTGTAAGCCATAACCCATTTGCATGTCACTTGTTTCCCCTCCCACAACTTCTCAATTACAGCCTCTAGTCTCGTCGGCTCACATCGTCTCAGGCTCAGATCTTACCACTATGTCCGAAAAACTAACGGGCGAAGCTTATGCTCGCTATCTGAGAGCTGCACCGCCAAATGGATCTCCCTTCTCGTTACCCATTCCCGGAAGTGAGAAGGAAGATCGAACGCCTATTTATCGACACTGGAAGTTCCTGGATAAACCATTGCTGAAGACCATGGACCCAAAAATTCTAACTATACATGATACGTTCGAAGCAAGTCTTAAGGCACACCGAAACCAAAAATGTCTAGGCAGCCGTCCGTGGAAGGTAGAAACTCAAAAATTCGGTGATTATGAGTGGTTGACATATGGCGAGGTCGCTAAAAGAAGAGAGAACTTTGGAAAAGGTCTTGTAGAATTGCACAGGAAGGCTGGAGTTACAGCTCAAAAGTACGGAGTTGGGTTATGGTGTCAAAATAGACCCGAGTGGCAAATAGCCGGTCAGTAAAATTTTAATGAGTGTAAAAAACGTTTAATTAAGCTGACTTATCACAGATTTGGCCTGCATGTCGCAATCAATCTTCTCGGTATCGATATATGATACACTAGGTCCGGAAGCAACCGAACACATTATAAATTGTACCGACTTGGTTTGTGTTATGTCGTCTCTAGAGCATATACCCACGTTATTGCGGCTAGCGCCCAAGGTTCCAGTTTTTAAATTTATTGTTTGTCTAGATTCTCTCGACGATGGAGACAAACCTGGAAGTTCCAAGGCGGTAATTCTAAACGCTATCTCTCAAAATGTCAACATCACTATATACTCCATGAAAGAGGTTGAAGCCCTGGGTGCCAAATCTAATCTTCCGATGAATCCTCCACGACCTGATGATATTATAACCATCAATTTCACGTCTGGCACTGCAGGTCTTCCAAAAGGTGTAGTTCTGACCCATTCAAATGCTGTGGCTGGTGTTGCCAGCGCCCGTACAATTACAAGTACTTCACCGTCTGAGTCTCTTATATCATACCTACCACTTGCACATATTTTTGAGCGAGTCGTTGAACAAGGTTGCTTTAATGTCGGCTCAAGTATTGGCTATTTTCGCGGAGACGTTGCGGGATTAGTTGAGGATATGAAGGTACTGCGTCCCGGCGGGTTTATCGGTGTACCCAGAGTATATAATCGATTTGCGAGCGTAATTCGTTCACGAACTGTTGAAGGAACTGGTATAAGCGGAGCCTTAGCGCGTCATATCATTGAAACCAAGAAGTCTATGTTGGAGCTGCCTCCTGGGCAGGCCACCGTCAAACATCGAGTCTACGATTACTTTTATGCTCACAAAGTCAGAAGCGCCCTTGGACTTCAAAATCTTAATACATTAGTTACAGGTTCAGCACCTCTAGATCCCGCAGTAATGCAATTCATACGGGCTGCTTTTGGACGACCAGTTTGTCAGGGCTATGGATTAACCGAGACATATGCCATTGCGTCATGCCAGCATCTTGATGATTGTTCGGTGGGAAACTGCGGAATGGTAGCTCCTGGAATGGAAATTTGCCTACAGTCTGTCCACGAAATGGAATATTTAGTAACAGACTCTCCCTACCCTCGCGGGGAACTCTTACTTCGAGGGACCTGTCTATTCAAGGGATATCACAAAGATCCCGAGGAAACAGCCAAGGCCTTTTTACCCGATGGATTTTTTAGGACTGGAGACATAGCTGAAATTGACAATTTGGGAAGAATAAGAATTATCGACCGACTAAAAAATGTTCTAAAACTAGCCCAAGGAGAATACCTCTCTCCGGAACGAATCGAAAATGTATTGATGGGCAGCCTCAGTTTTTTCACTCAAGTTTACGTGCATGGTGATTCCAATCAGTCCTTTTTGGTTGCACTCTGCGGAATTGAACCCGTTAATTTCGCTGCCTACGCTGGCAAAATACTCTCGAAAACAATTGCTCCTGATGACCTTGAGGCAGTAAGAGCAGCAGCTCGTAATATTCGGGTGCGTAAAGAAGTCATCAAGGACTTAGATATTGTGGCTAGGAAAAACAGGTTCAATTCTTTTGAAAGAATTCGGAACGTATGGTTAGAAGTTGAGCCTTTTACTATTCAAAATAATCTCTTGACGCCTACGTAAGTTTTACTCTTTCTAACTTCTTCCCTCTTTCCTCGACAAATCTGTCTAAATCTTTTTTATATATTCCTCGCTAAGTACTTCTTCCAGACTCAAACTCAAGCGTTCCCAAACTGTAAAGAAATATCGTGATGAGATTGATGCCTTATATGCCGAGTCATTAGCAGACGAACCTCTTAGGGCCAAACTTTAGATTTGCTTATTATTTGCTCTGTGCTGACTTTTGAAATTTCACCATTTTGCTTCTTTTTGGGGTGGTTTTGGGAGTGAGGGTTAAAGGTTATGAAGCGTTGGTCATTTGCTAAACTGGCCTGTAACATTTAGAATGGGTAAAAATGAGTCCACGTAAGGTAAGGCAGACTGGTGTTCCTCAATTAATTAGACTCCTTTGGTCGGGAACGGAAAGAAGAAGCTCACAAAAATCAAAGAGCACCTCTATACAAATTAAAATATGTTACGATTGCGAGTTACAGCAGATTCAAGATTTACATGCTTACGATCTTGGAACAAACATCGAAAGGAGGGTATCTATCGTTTCCCAAAAGACAGATAAGTATACAGCTACCTGCTTGAAATATGCAGTATTTCTTTGATTTAGATATTTTTCTTCATCTTAACATTACATTAATTTTCTTACATCTATCTCTTGCTCGCTCTCATTCAAGTCAAGCTGAGATTCACGATTATCAATAATTTGAAAAAAATTTTAATTAGAACAGTGTTAATAAACGATTATTTCGGCGAATTGAATAATGATGAGATACGAAAGCTATCTAGTACAAAACCAAAGAGCGATTCCATATTAAATCCCAAACTCCACCTGATTAAATCACCTCTTAGGAGTGACTATCAAAGTAATCCTTCTCTGTATAATTCTCTTGCAATTTATTAAATTCAGGAGACTATATTGAGTCGTTAGTTTTTTATAGGGTAAAAATATTCAAAAAAATTACAGTAAAGCAATTAGAAAAACATATTTGATGATGCAGGAACTAATTATATATTTTCCCTACCGATCCTAGTATGATCCAGTTTAACTGACAAGAAGTTGAAATTTTATTAGGACATGAATAGATTCATGTTATTTCTGTTTCGATATATTATTCGTTTCCATTAATGATCATATTTCGATTTTCGAGTAAAATTTTTGTTGAATAATGAGACTGCACTACTTCCTGGCATCTGCGTAGACAATGTATTAAGTAGAAATTTTTTAGATACTCCTTCCGATAACGCCGTTTTCCTTAGTGCTTCGCTGTAACTTTTTCTCCTGTAATTTTTTCCACGTAGACTTTGGCCCTATTGATATAAAAAATTTAGTGCTCTGTATTCAGTGTTTTGAAGAATATGTAAAGACAAGAGAGGGACTAACATGTCACCCATTGCAACCATGCATACCGTCTGCCAAACACCAAGACCAATTCGAGGAGCCACACCTCGATATAGACCCTTTATTCCGTTATTGCTGTAAATGTATTTCGCAGTGTTTACTACGGTCATCTTCTTAGGTCTGTTCGGATCTTCCTTCTTACTCTGCATCTCCACGCGTATGACCTCAATAGGCTGATTCCAAGCGCTTAAGCCACCACCTAAAGCACTGGCAAGAATACGCTCCCATGCACTAAGAGGATTACTATCGTTTTTCCCTGTTACTTTTCGAATTCCCTGTTCTGCTAGACGACTCAATCCAAACCTAGATCCCCAGTTCGTCATCTGTCTGATAGCGACAGCATTGACACCTTTGTTGATCCCTTTAATTCCTTCCTTTTGATAAATTCCCATAAATGTTGCGAAAGTACCCTGAGGCTTTGCACCGGAGGATGCCAGTTTTGTTTTAGTTATTTCAACAGTTTTCATGCAGGTACAGAAGCCCATTGTTGCATAAGCTTGAGCGATACCTCCAACAACACCTCCGGTAATACCGGCACTGAAGTTTCCTGCACCAAAGCTTCGCGCATAATATTCTGCCTCTGATGCAACAAATAGGAGGACAGCTCCTTTTGTTGAAGCTTCTATCCAAGCCCATGGGATTAGGCCTTGATAGACTGTTTGTGTTAGTTTTGTTATTCTGGTGCACTCTTTTCAGGAAGTCATAGTAATTACTTACAGCCCATTATGCCACCTCTTCCCCAAACTCTCCCTAGTGAAGTTGCAACACTATCACCCCTATTAGCAGCCATAGTTGTCTTCACAACCTCTAAAGGCTGACCCAGTGTCGAGACCTCAAATCTGTGGTAGCAGTCTTATTAGCACATCTTTTTTACGGATCTTATCGAAATAGGTTAAAATTACAAATTGAGACTGGCTCCAAGGATCAGGTTGCTAAATTTAACAGGCTTCTTCTCTGGTACCACGGCTTTATTAGTTGAGTCGGACATGATTTTTGACTGTGTTTATATTATGCCCTGACCAAGGGAATCGGCTATTATGTCGCAAAAAGGGAGAGTTCGGGTTTTCAAAGTTTGACAATTAAGTTGGGTAGGTAAGAAAATAAGATGATAAAGTTGCGAATCTCACTCTAGCCTCTCCTAAGATACTCGTTCCCGATTTGAGGCCCGGTTGCTGACATAATAATAGTATACACATAAATTTTGTTTTGATCGCGTGTTTCTTGTTGAGCCGTTCTGTTGGTCCGCATCGCTAATTCAACAACGTCCCGCGACTGTTGAAAGGGCAATGGGCGATCAATTCACGTTAAAATCCACACATGGTGTTGAGAAGAATGTAGTCTCGTCGACGTAGCGCCATTCAGCTATATTTTAACGCTTGGATAGCTTAAAACGCCAGATTTACTGGGCGTCCCACGCATAATCTATCTTGATTATGGAACCTTAACACAAGCCCTGACATGACGAGAATTAGAATAAGATGATATCATTGTTACTGTTACTGCTATATAATTAGTGGCTGGGCTTTCCTTTGGAGCCCAGTTGCGTGGGTAGGATTAGTGACAATTTTACTACAACCGCGTGTCTTTACCGAATCGCTACTCAGCGGTTGGAATGATGGAGCAATCCTCCTCGGCAAGAAAGCTGGTCAACGGAACAAAACTATTGAGGGACCCAATTTCCAAAGCGCACCCGAAAATTAATGCCGTAGATATTCTGTTTGTTAAGGGTCTACAGAATCAATTACAACTCATCTTCGTGGCCTAACGTGTACGCAGAGCCCACTCGTTTCTGGTTTCCACTACAATCAAGGCCATTTGGATGCGTTTGAGATGCATAACAAGTATGCTTAGAAAGTAAGAAAGTATTGGAACAGGAAGAAAATCAGATTTCTATAATTCGTTCTTTTCGAGCCTCTCATTTGATTGAATCTATGCCACCAAAAAATACTGATGCTAAATCACTCAAAATCGCGTCCACTAATACACTTCTTCAGCTCCTGATTATCGTGGATTCCAGTTAATAGTTCATAGTGGTAGCAAATACGGCACTAAATCTTTTAACAAGCTCATGTTGCCGCGTTTAAATTTCACAGTGTAGAAATTGATACGTGCAGAAAATTCAAATGGATATAACAAAATAGGCAAGTGATAGAGGAAAAACACTTCGAAGAACAATCATTAGAAGTGAGGGTTTCGGGAAGTGAGGAGCAGATGATGGACGTAGAGATAAACGGTTGTGAAACTAGACCTGGAGTTGTTGATTAAAAGTACACCTTATGTAGTGAGAGATCGCTTTGAATGACAAGCTTCCGGCACAAGAGTCTATATGTTGAATTGACTTAATGGGTAAGATATTTGTGAGCCCCAGAAAACTTTTTGGATTAATCTCGACCCACCTGATGCATAACTAGCACACGATTTCCGCCCGTATTAGCTAAGCAGATCCATGCCTCATTTCAATACTCCAGCAAAGATCCACAAGTCACCGTATCGTCAGATCTTTTTAAGTCGTGTCGGATATTGGTTCTTTGAGCGAACCTGCGGGTATTTCTTTCTCTTAGCGAGATCATGGAAAAAGTTCCAGCATAGAAAGAGTATAGCAGATCAATTTTTGTGAGTAAGTTGAAGGCATACTATCCTGAGTTTGGCTCAGCTCTGGCCATAAATCCAAATCTCACTGGCACATATATGTGATAGTTTTAAATTTTTACTCTAGCCCACGAAGTGTGAAAGATCCCACATGCTTTTTATGAACCTTAATACAGACATTCTTGAGTTGTCGCAGATTTTTGTGAAATCAGACAAAGTATCTATCAAATGTGAATTTTCATATCTCTAATTAAATTACTCTGGAAGGTCATATGCGGTAAGTTTCAACTACTTCGTCCATCATGAGTAGGTGTATTATCAGTACACTTGAGGTCTCCTGCAGCTCCAGCCATTTCTCTTCCATTTCCATCTGGCTAACACTTCTGTACCTTGTTACTTTCTACGATTGTTTTCCGTATAAAAGTGTGCTATTTCCATTCCCTAATCTGCCATGATAGGCGTAAGATCTTCGGTGATTTTCAAAATTTTCGTCGTGGGGATGATTGAAGTTCTTATAGATTGTCTGAATTGAATTTTTATCCAGTTCTTATTCTTTAATTCTACACCCACATCTTTCGAAAGGCTATTTCTAAGCCATCAGCCAGTAAATCGCCTCGTTTAATTTTAAATTGTTTATCTTCTCTCCTTTTCGCGCAATTGCTCATCAAGCCTTCATGAAATGATCTTCCACCATGTGTTCTTCATAAACTTTTTAGCTGTTCAAAGAAATTCTATATTGTGTAATCGATTAGATAATGATTCAAGAAGATTATCTTTTTAATAAATACAATTTTGATTAATAGTCCCTTGTAATCGATTCAAACCCCAATTTTCTCATACAAAACCTTACATGAATTATTGTCTCAATTTCTAAAATTACAATTTTGCGCCAACTATCTCTGCCCATTTTTGTGTAGAGAAAGACTTGGGGCGCTCGATTGGTGATCCAATAGCACGATCGATAATTAGTTGTGGCATGACACCAATAGCCCGAGATACACCAAACAAGACAGTGTAAAACTTGGATTCAGATAGACCATAGTATTGTAAGAGTACACCAGAATGTGCTAATTTGTATTAGTATCACATGAACGGTAGATGAGAAAATGTACAGCGTTACTCACCGTCTACATTTGGATAAGGATTTTTGGTCTTCCCGTGCTTTGTGAGAACGCCAGGAGCAATCTTGAAAACCTGACTGACTAGTTTGTACATAGGATCACTGGGTAGGTGCTTCTCTGCGAATTCTCTCTGAGCAATATAGCGAGGGTCAGTCTTGCGGAGAACGGCATGGCCGTATCCGGGTACGACTTGGCCGGAGTTGAGTGTGGTCCACAAGTAAGATTCAATCTTCTCATCGCTAAGGTCGTCACCGATTTCCGTTTTCATTTTAGTAAGCCAGTTGAGGACTTCTTGGTTGGCCAGGCCGTGGAGGGGACCAGCGAGACCATTAAGACCGGCGGCCAGGGAGAGCATAGGAGAGCTAAGAGCGCTACCAACTAAATGGGTTGTATGAGCACTTACATTACCTCCTTCATGGTCGGTATGAATGGTGAGATATAGTCTCATTAATTCAACGAACTGATGATTATCGCCAAAGCCGAGTTGATTTGCAAAGTTAAACGAATAGTCCTTGTCCTTCTGTGCTGGAACAACCTTCCCATCTTTAAAGACGTTCTGGTATATTCTTGCAGCAATTGTAGGAAGTTTTGCTATAACATCCATAGCATCTTCGTATGTGTGTTTCCAGTACTCGGCTTTACTCATTCCTTTAGCATAGGCCTTGGCGAAGGCAGACTCGTGTTCAAGAGCATTGACAGCGATTGTCAGCTGTGCCATTGGATGAAGATCATTTGGACATCTGTCTATGAGCTCCTCAACAAACTTTGGAATGTCGGAGCGAGCAGCCCAGTCGGCGGAAAGATCTCGAACTTGTTGTTCGGTCGGAATCTCACCGGTCAGCAGTAACCAGAAAAGTCCTGGATTGACTAGTGAGTAACTTAAAATACAATGGAAAGCGCTCAATGGTTTTTACCTTCAGGCAGTGGCTCATTTCCACCTGGTGCTTTAGGTAGGAGCTTCTGGCATTCAGGAATGGTCTTTCCTCGGAAACGAATTCCTTCCTCAGCATCGAGTACGGACCCTTCCCAAACTAAGGACTTTATTCCGCGTGCGCCGCCGTACACCTGATCAAGTGTTACTTCGCCAACAACTTTTGATCCGTGCTCCCTAAATTTTTAAATTACTTCAATGTCTTGTGAAGAAAAAGTCTTTTCTTACTTACTTGCGGAGTTTTTTAATTTGCTCAATTTTTTCAGGGAGTTGTTCAGCGAATCGTTCTTTTAGCGTCTGTAGAAAAATTAGAGAGAATGAAGCATCTTAGCTGGATTATCAGAATAGACCTGGTTCTTGGAAGAATAACATCGTAATCCTCTGAGAGCTGCGGCACTTGTGCCCGCAGCTGATATTCTCTGGGAAGTTCTCATGAGACCAGAACTAAGACGGAGTGTAGCCGCCATTTCGAGAGAGTATTGTGGTGTTGATAATTGGTATGGACTGATTATGTATGTCGAGCAAAATAAATATGTGATTTGGCAGATCCTGGAAACCAGCGTGGAGCTTTGACCATTATATCCCGTTTCATTACAGATCCGGGCTCAACAAATGACAAGCCAAAAAATCTTAAAAATAAATCACGCCTCATAGCCCAAGGATTGCCAACGAGGCGGTGGGACAAAGAATAAATTAAGAAAAGTCCCTCGTTCGTGCTCAGGTGTCAGAAGTGTCCGTTTTCACAGGGAAACTAACCTGGGATTCGGGCCACATGTCACGTGGAAGTAGGAATACTGTCCAACCTTTTAATTTCAACGTCTGCTTCGTCCCCGATTTTCCGACATTATAAATCTCTCAGCATCGCGAAAATCACCCGTACTCCAGAGAATTTCCTCATAACCCTTCTCTATTGCGATAGATATCTGTTGCCATCTTAATACTCTAACTGTTCAACAAATCTGGCAGAAATTAGATCCCATCAACGTATTGTTTTCATCGTATTCACTCTAAAATCGGTCGTTCGTCGTAATCTGCAACCAGGTCAACCGCCTCTACCTTCATCGTAGAATTGAAAAAGCTTTCCAGTGGCATAAAACTAAACTGCCAATCTGTGTTATCTTATATTTACTTAATCTGGTCTAAGTTTTCAGTGCTATTCACTCATAGAATATGGCTACAGCAGTAGCAGAACTGGAAACAGCTCTGCAGGCTATGCTGGGCCTGAAGCCTCCTAAAGTATCTGGAACCCGCATAGCAAGCCTTACTGCTCTCTGCAATGACAACGTACAGGTGAGCTTATCATGAACAGTGTAACTCTTTTAGACCTCGACTAATTCCAACTACTGTCATAGAGCGAGTCAGTACTTATTCAAAAGATATACACTCATTTCAAGAAAGCGCCAGGAACACACAAACTCGGTGTACTCTACGTCGTAGACTCTGTAACCCGCAAGTGGACAGAACAAGCAAAGAATGCGGGACAAACTATAAACAGTTCTGCCCCTGATGGAACATACGCTGCCGGTGTTCATAGAGTGAAAGAACTTCTTCCAGTATTGATGAACGACATAATCCTCACTGCTCCCATTGATCAAAAGGTACGCTCAGCTATACGCTCCGTAGTCTAATTATTCCTAGTAACAATGCTATTGTAACTTGACTTCTATGTGTACACGTCCGGATCGAGTGCAAGAAATACTATTAGATTGAAATAACACTTACGTTGCTCTGTTTATCTGTAGGAAAAAATAAGAAAGCTTATAGAAATTTGGGAAAAGAGTCAAACTTTCCCTTTGTCGATGCTGAATACTTTCAAAGAAAAACTAAACGCCCAAGGTAATTGCCACCAGCTCTTCATCCTGCCACCAGTTCTCTAATAGCATAGATGCCGCGCCAGTAACATCAAATACCCCCCCCGGAAGCCCACCGCCTGATCTACAAGGTCGCTTAGGATTTACGAATCCACCTACTTCAGTTGCTTCTGACACCTCGGCGATACTCGCGGCCCTTGCAAATATGGCCCGTCAAAATACCTCTGCACCTCCTGCTTCTTCCATCGCCCCCCAGTATCAAGCACCAGTTTCAGCTCCAGCTCCAGCTCCGGCTTTAGCTCAATTTCCGGCGGCTGCTCAAGCTCAAGATAATTCCTATAACGTTCCGAATAATCAAAATGCTCCATCCCATCAGACTTCAGCCTTAAATCCGACTATACCTCCGCTCTTTCCGTCTGCCATATCTGCGCCTGTGGCGCCAACGACATTCCTGCCTCAACCGAGCAGTACAAATAATACTGCCCCAAATTTCAGCAATCAGACAAACAATTACGCCGGTGTTCCACCAGTTTTACCTTACAATTCGGGCCTTGATCCTGCGGTTCAACAACAATTATTGTTAATTAAAGCGCTGTCTGATCAAGGCTTTACGCCCGACAAAATTGCTGGAATAATTGCTGCTGTTGGTAACAGAACTACTGTTCCTCTTCCACAGCCTGTGAACACTCAAACACATATTCCTCCAATTGGTCAGAGTGGGCAGAGTGCCTGGAATATGAAAATAGAAGATTCACGCGATAGGGACGGGTTCGAGCCATCTCGGTCTCCCTCACATCGATATCGTCGACGTACTCGCTCAAGATCTCCTCAAGGTTTGAATGTACGCGATTCGCCTATGAGGCGTCGTGAAGAAGGTGGCTTTGAATTTGAAAGAGATTCTCCTTTAAATCGTAGGGACGATAGGAGTAGGGGACGTGGTCGTTCCATGGACTACCGTCAAAGGAGTCCGTCACGTCGTGCTCAAAGTCCTTCTCCACCTCATATCAGCAATCCAACAAATAAATGGATTGGATACGACACTACAATTCCGAATGGAAGTATCAAAGGTGGGGAAAAATCACATTGATAGATTTCACCTAACTAATGATATTCAGTTTTAAGTAGAACACTGTTTGTCGGTGGCGTTACGTACGTTATGAGTACATATGTTGATGATTCTTACTCACGTGTGAATAGAGGAACCGAACAAGAATTACGACAGCTATTTTCTCGGTATGGTCAGGTTCAGACATGCGTTGTAAATAGAGATAAGCGTCACGCATTTGTCAAAATGGTGAGCCGCGCCGATGCTGTCGCAGCCAAAGACGCTATGGAGAAGACAAGGATTCCTGAATCCTCACTTAGAGTAAGTTGTTGCGTTATCTATAAATTTTAGAAAACAAGGTTAACATTTGTCTTAGACACGCTGGGGTGTAGGTTTTGGCCCTCGAGACTGTAGTGATTATGCGACGGGTGTGAGTATTATTCCTATCAGCAAGCTTACAGACGCGGATCGCAAATGGATGTTAAGCGCCGAATACGGCGGCAGCGGAGGAGCTCCAATTGAAAGTGGCATGGTCGTTGAGGAGCCAGATATTGAGATTGGGCAAGGTGTCTCCTCAAAAGCTATCAGTCGCCGAATGCAGACCGATCGAGGGGGTAACAATGGCCCAAAGTCAAGCCGAGACCGTGATGATGCTGATCATCGTCGAACGGGTAGAGAGCCTGGAAAAGATGAATTTGGTCGAGATCTTCGGGAAGATGACCGCAAGGATCATCCAGCGTCAATAAGTGGGCCACCTTCAATGCCTGCTGTCCCACCATTTGGTATGCTTCCTCCTGGCTTCCCTTTCTCCCTATCAACACATCCAAATGGTATGCCTATGTTTCCCCCTGGCTTTAACTTCCTTGGCCAACAAACAGCTCCAGCGCAACCTCCACCTCCTGGACGTAATTGAAATAAGCTCTCTAAACATACACCGCCAAGTAATAAGTAATTTTTTTCCGATATAGAAATTCTCCAGATGATGATTTTAAATTAAAAATGACATCGAAATTAGGGCAGGTATTGATCGGCCCCCGACGCAGTTGCTTGGGGAAAACCCGAGAGGCGATTTGCTCACTATGTATGCGGCGGGGCCGCGAAAAGAAGTGGATAGTTCTCCGAGGAGTTCGACGGAGCGACACGGCTAAAATGAATGTGTCCCAAAAAAGCCGTAGTATCAGTCATGGTACTTGGCCGTGTACAAAGTAAATCTTCGTCAATATGTAAAAACGTACATCTCCCCAGAATTCTCTAATAGTATCCAAGTTAAAAATGACTTTGAAGGTGAAAAAAGTAAGTATTTGTATTCTTCAAGTTTTAAGTACCGTAGGGGTTGGGTATGATATAGAAAAATGACTCTGATTTACTATGATACAATAAAATCCAGCCTTCACACTCATTTTGCACAACCGTATCAACCTTGCATGGCTTCATCGTTTATACTATCACAAACTAGCCTGACAAAATATCTTGCCTCAGATTGCATCACCTTTGTTCGACCTATATTTGTCCTTGATACTACAAGTCTCGCGAGGACCCTCGATCGATAATAAAAATTTGTTGCAAAATTTTAAAAAATTTTGCAATAAATTTTTAAATGACATCCTACTCCTGTACCTCAAATTCTACCCGGCCTCTTTTCGTCGGGGTGCCCAGGAACACTATCTAACTTGAGAAAAGTGTACGGCACAAGGACACCCTGCTCTTCTAGTCCACATCTATCTCCAATGGCCTCGATCGTCTTAGTTTAACGAGCACAATCTCCCAGTACCACCTCAATGAGACCTTTAGCCATCGTGCCAGTTGTGTCAAGAAAAGTCCTTTGCGCTAACGACAAAACACTATCGAACCTTATTTCGAATCGGCTATTGGCATGAGGGTTCAGGCGCTTTCTTTGATTTTGTCAAGTAATAGACTTAATACTCATACGGCTTTGCTCAGGAGGGGTGGCTGCAGTTGCATCTCGCAAAAGAAAAACGCGGAAATGACAAAGGCTTTGTCTCAATGTGGTTTTTCCATAAGTTTTTAACATTTATCCTGTTGGCGTTCAGTCGTGGCAAAATCAGATCTTACTCATCTGACCCGATATACTTCGCTGGCTCAGACGCCGGTATTGAAAAGACTGGAGCAGTAGGTTTTCTCAGCTGTAGAAAGGAGAATCATGTACTCTTGACATCATTCATACGTTCAATTTTTCTTTTGGGATGACAACTCAGCGTAGAACTAGGAGATATACATTAAACAAACAGTGTCCTACCAATCGGAATTAAAAATAAATTTCACCATTTAAAACTTCAAAATATTTTTAAACTTCAACATTAATATATTCCTCCACTTCAATGCTAAAGATTCAAAGTATTAATTTGAATAAAAAATTTCATGGTCATATCAACATCTTTTACCGAGTGACATATGAGTTATAATCAATTTTGATATTGTAATGACTTGCCCAATACCTTTGGGGTGATATGATACAGTAAATCACAGTATCGGCCAAATAAAATGCAAAATTGGATAAACATGACAATCACTTCACCAATAATTCTCAAAAATGAGTGATTCTAACCGTATATTAATTCTTATTTATTCCTCTATGATTCTAATATAACTCGAGCACTACAAAAGGAGAGAAAACAAGAAATCTACCGGCCTTAGTATTTTGGATTATTCGGCCATTCTTATGAGCACCATTTCAGACTTATTTACCTTCGGATTTTCCCACGTCAGCCCTTCCAAACCAAGCGAAGACGGTTTTTTCTTGGGTCATCTTTAATTCAGTGTCTGAATATCACTTATGGATAAAGAATTTCATCGATATCTTTATTACCATCGTGTAAATGGTGTAGAAATATGTGATGAAGACTGTACTGCATCACACGATGTATGGAAGTTCATTGAATGCGAAAGAGAAAGAGAGACAATAATCTTAGACGCTGACTAGAATATTCAGAATCGAAGACCTTGCTCACACATATTTAAGGTAGGGGAATGAACCATTTGATGTTACTGACACACATTCAAATTGATATCATTTTGTAAGCATCAGGCATGTCTA
>MCBS01024853.1:0-15076 GCA_003611235.1 Golovinomyces cichoracearum
GAGGCCGAAATACGGGCGCGCCTGCAAACCGGGTAGTTGAACAAACATCTAGCACAGTTCGGGCTGATCGACAGCCGGGTCCGAAAATGAAAAATTTGCACCTGTTTTGACGACTGAACCTTGGCTCTGAGAGAATACTGAAAACTCAGGTTCGCACAAGGCATAAATAGTACAGCGGTCAGGTAGGGTCATTACACTTTCAGGGGGGTTAGACACTTTACCCAAAGTGACAGTACGGGCATTTCAACGTCATTTCAACACAATATGGTCCTTACGTTGGTATCACAATAAATGCTCTAAATTATAGACGTAAATGATCTTTTCAGTAAAAATTAGATAACTATACATTCATTTCAATTATATTGAGCATTTATTGTGATACCAACGTAAGGACCGTATTGTGTTGAAATGGCGTTGAAATGCCCGTACTGTCACTTTGGGTAAAGTGTCTAGCCCCCTGAAAGTGTAATGACCCTACCTGACCGCTATACTGTGTTTGTACAGGTATTCAGACTTCGCTTTATACGTAGAAGAGTAGCGTTAACGCAAAGTCGAAAATAAATGCTTGACATAGGTCGAAAGAAGCAGTGAAAAAATAGTCAATCAAACTTTTTAGGTATCATGTAGCAATAATTTACTGGGATTATGACTATAAAGACGATGTTTTAGGTCTGACAATATACACCCTTACAAAACTGTGGTATCGATAGCCTAAATCACAAAAGGTCATCCCGCCTAAACTAAAAGTGGCTGGGTGCGAGCTACCATTAAGTAGATGGACAAATAAAGAATTGAAGTCTTTTAAGAACTTAACTTCCGTCGTAAGATAAAATGACTGTCCAAAGACAACCTGCAATGTTACATTATTCGAAACTTTTTTCAAAAATCTACTTAGAATATCGCCAGTGTTATTGAACTGATTTTTTAAAATCAACCTTCTCAAGTCGTTTGATTTCTTGGTCTTCAGCTCCTACTTAAATCAATTTGACGTTAAATAGATATAACGAATATTTATGATCCGAACTCGAATACAAACTCTTCTCAAAATAATGGGTAACGGCTCTCGGACCTGTGCTAGGGAATCCACTTAATAGGATGAATAACTTCAAGCTTTCCTTGTCACCGAGACTTGGCAGAAAGCACACCAAAATTCGAAAAGCTCCCTCTCCATCCTTTGCCCAGCCGTGTGTGTCCTCGGTAGTCCTGAAATTGGTATAGTTACCTAGAATTGGGATAAAGGATCCTCTTCCTCCCTATCCGAGCTCCACGAATTCGATGGCCCGTCAGATATACCCATTCATATCGGGTTGCAAAGTATCAGAAGAGAATATTTCCCTCTGACTGAGCAGAAATCATGCGGCGTGAATCCAAATATCAAAACTTGTCTAACAGGACATTTTCTCTTCCTATATTTCCTTCCATTTTTTGGATCGTGAGAGCTGATTAATCAAATTGCTCGTATTTATCCCAGTCATGTAAATGTATAATTGACAATTTTTAACTGTGAGTATTACCCACTTAAAATCTCTTATTTAGAGGTCATTGTTCTTTCGGGAAGCGTCGATGAGAGTTTTACCTCATTTTTCGAATTGATGATGGTCCCTCGTTCCAGATCTCACATTTAGCCTTAAGATCTCAGTTTGTGTATAGTCATCTCTTCTTATTCGATGCAAGTGATAACAAGTCCCGTATTGGTTTCAGGTACTGTAATTTGCCCGATTCGCTGTCATATGATGAATTGGTTTACACCTCACTAATATCATTTTAACCCCGCCCAACTCTCCGCCACCCCTTCTTACTAGTGTATAGTGAGCTAGTCGTTAGCAGTCCGTAGGAAGAATAATCCTGATCCCTCGACGATCTTGATGATCCGAAGGGGACGCAGCGCATAAATGTAACTTAGCAGTAGGTATTTTTGAGCGAAAACAAAGCTGATCACATATTGCCTCAATACAGCCACTCAGCTGACAAGACTCTCGGTCATCGCTGCAGGTCAAGCCGGAAAAACCCCTTAGATCTCTGGTGTGAATGCTATTAAGAGTTTCACTCTTCAGAATTTTTCCATCGGCCTGATTCGAGGAAACGACCCACGGTTTATGCTTGCTCGATCTCATCGAGGAGAGTGTATAAAACTGAAAACGCCTCTCAGCTCTAGAAGCAAGCTTAGTCTATAGTCTACACCCCCGAAATAAGGACTCTATTAACCTGTAACTTCCTTTATGTCGAGACTCTGAGACAACTGCGGGCACTTCCCAAATTGGGCAGCCTGCCTGCATACATTGATAATGGCCGACGAGTCGACTCTTATTGCCACCGCGGCACTTCTGCAATGTCTTGGAACTTCGCACAACATACAAATCCAAAACTATGGTATTCCTGGTGCTAACACACCGGCGAAGGTTGCTCTGGAACATGAAATCACTGCTTTGATACTTAGAGTACAGGATTTAGAAGCAAAGGCACATATCGCAAATAACATTCTTCCCACGACACCAAATGAAAAAATCGCTCCTTCCGCCTTTGCGGATGTTTTGACTGGTGCCTTTCCTCGACCTAGCATCGATGCATCAACTTCAAGACAGCAGTTCAATGCCTCCTTCCAGTCAAGAAATTTCGTAAAGGGCAGGCGATCACCGCGGCTTTCCAAGCTAGGCACTGATGAGCTGATCGAAACACTGCAAAAAGAAATTGCAGATCAGGCAGAACAAATAAAGAATGGTAAGCAAAGACAAGAGGAAATTGAGGCTCGAGTGATAAAGCAAGCCGAATACCAGCAACGTCTAATCAATCAATATGAAGCAAAGCGTGTTGCCTTTCTTGAGCGAGAGCTCAAGAAGCATCAACAGGCTAATGAAGCATTTCAGAAGGCATTAAGGGAAATTGGAGAAATTATTACTGCTGTAGCTCGGGGAGACTTGAGCAAAAAAGTACAGATTCACTCTGTCGAAATGGACCCAGAGATCACAACATTTAAGAGGGTTAGTCTTTTAAAAGTAGGGCTAAAAGATTAATTTGCTAAAACTAAATCAAGGTCATCAATACTATGATGGATCAACTTCAAATTTTCTCAAGTGAAGTTTCACGTGTAGCAAGAGAAGTAGGAACGGAAGGAATTCTCGGTGGCCAAGCTCAGATATCTGGTGTCGATGGAACATGGAAGGAGCTGACAGATAACGGTATGTCTGATAGGCTGAATTCCTTTCACCATGTACTTGCATGATTGGAAATTTTCACAATACTATGCTAATATTGGAAATCCTCTAGTCAATGTCATGGCTCAGAACCTTACGGACCAAGTGCGAGAAATTGCATCAGTTACCACAGCAGTGGCACATGGTGATCTAACACAGAAAATTGAGAGACCCGCCCAAGGTGAAATTTTACAGTTGCAACAGACCATAAATACAATGGTTGACCAACTGCGAACCTTTGCTGCGGAAGTTACTCGTGTAGCTAGAGATGTTGGCACAGAAGGTATATTGGGAGGGCAAGCTGAGATAGAAGGTGTAAAAGGGATGTGGAATACTTTGACAGTTAACGTTAATGCAATGGCCAACAATCTTACAACTCAGGTTCGAGATATTGCCACAGTTACAACGGCTGTCGCTAAAGGTGATCTAACTCAAAAAGTTAAAGCCGAGTGTAAAGGAGAGATAATGCAACTAAAAGAAACAATAAACTCCATGGTAGATCAATTACAGCAATTTGCAAGAGAGGTGACCAAAATTGCTAGAGAGGTCGGGACTGAAGGCAAACTTGGTGGTCAAGCAACGGTGCATGACGTTGAGGGAACATGGAAAGATTTGACCGAGAATGTGAACGGAATGGCCATGAATCTCACCACACAAGTTCGAGAAATAGCTAAGGTTACTACTGCAGTTGCTAAGGGTGATCTAACCAAAAAAATCGGAGTGGAAGTGCAGGGGGAAATTGCTTCTCTAAAAGACACAATTAATACTATGGTCGACAGGCTTGGCACTTTTGCTTTTGAGGTTAGTAAAGTGGCGCGAGAGGTAGGCACTGACGGCACCCTCGGTGGCCAAGCGCAAGTCGATAATGTTGAAGGAAAGTGGAAGGACTTAACTGAGAACGTAAATACGATGGCAAGTAATCTGACCTCGCAAGTACGAGGAATCTCCACTGTTACTCAAGCCATTGCAAATGGAGATATGAGCCAGAAAATTGAGGTAGAAGCGGCGGGCGAAATTCTTGTTCTAAAAGAAACAATCAATAATATGGTTGATCGCTTAAGTATTTTTTCAAACGAGGTTCAACGTGTTGCAAAGGACGTCGGAGTTGATGGTAAGATGGGAGGACAAGCAGATGTCGCTGGGATCGGAGGCCGCTGGAAGGAAATAACCACAGGTAAGAACAAAGAGGCTATCAAATAATTTTTGTTGTATATTCTAACATCATTTATTTTGTTTTAGATGTTAACACTATGGCCCAAAACCTGACGGCACAAGTTCGAGCATTTGGTGACATAACGAATGCCGCAACTGATGGGGACTTCACCAAGTTGATCACGGTCGAAGCTTCTGGAGAAATGGATGAGTTAAAACGAAAGATTAATAAAATGGTTTTTAATCTCAGAGACTCAATTCAGCGAAATACGGCCGCGAGAGAAGCTGCCGAATTTGCAAATAGAACGAAATCAGAGTTTTTAGCTAACATGAGTCACGAGATTCGAACCCCGTGAGTGCATACATTTTAGATGGTGATTAATTGCCTGCTCACATTTCTTGCTTAGGATGAACGGTATCATTGGTATGACTCAACTCACTCTAGACACAGACCTAACTCAGTATCAACGCGAAATGTTAAACATCGTTAATAATCTAGCGAATAGCCTTTTAACAATAATTGATGATATACTGGATTTATCCAAAATTGAAGCTAACCGAATGGTCATGGAAGAGATCCCTTACACGCTTCGTGGAACAGTATTTAATGCCTTAAAGACCCTGGCTGTTAAAGCTAATGAAAAATTCCTCGATCTGACATACAGAGTCGATAGCTCAGTCCCTGATCACGTGGTCGGCGACTCCTTTCGCTTGCGTCAAGTTATTCTCAACCTGGTTGGTAATGCCATCAAGTTCACTGATCACGGAGAGGTATCTTTAACAGTTCGTAAAGCTGAGCAAAACCAACATTCACAGAATGAATTTATTGTAGAATTTTCAGTATCAGACACTGGAATTGGTATCCAATCAGATAAATTAGATCTTATTTTTGATACTTTTCAACAAGCCGACGGCTCTATGACCCGCAAATTTGGTGGTACTGGACTCGGACTATCAATATCAAAAAGATTAGTTAATTTAATGGGAGGGGACGTTTGGGTAAAGAGTGAATATGGGAAAGGAAGTACTTTTTATTTCACTTGTAAAGTCCGCCTTGCAACTTCTGATCTAAGCTTTATTGAAAAGCAGCTGAAACCATATCAGTCTCACAGTGTTCTTTTTATTGACAAAGGCCAAACGGGTCATGGAAATGAAATAAGTGCTATGCTAAAGCAAATTGGCCTCGTACCAATAGTGGTTGATTCTGAGAAGGATATTGATCTTTCAAAGGGTGCTATTCCACTCTCTTCAACATACGATGTTATGATTGTCGACTCAATTGAAACAGCACGAAAATTAAGGTGTATTGGAGAATTCAAATACATACCAATTGTTCTTCTAGCTCCAGTTGTGCATGTTAACCTAAAATCAGCTTTAGATCTTGGAATTACATCCTACATGACCACACCTTGTCTAACAATCGATCTGGGTATCGGAATGATTCCGGCGTTAGAGAATCGAGCAGCGCCTTCGTTAGCTGATAATACCAGGTCATTCAATATCTTACTAGCGGAAGACAACTTTGTCAATCAAAGATTGGCTGTAAAAATCCTTGAGAAATATCATCATGTTGTCACTGTGGTCGGAAATGGGCAAGAGGCAGTGGACGCGATTCGTGAAAAAAGATACGATGTCATTTTAATGGATGTCCAAATGCCAGTCATGGTAAATTTAAACAAATATTTAAACTTATTATTCTTTTGCGCTAATAATTTATACAGGGAGGTTTCGAGGCCACAGCGAAAATACGTGAATACGAGCGTACGCTGAGAAATCAGCGTACACCTATCATAGCTCTCACCGCACATGCAATGTTAGGCGACAGGGAAAAGTGTATCCAGGCTCAGATGGATGAATATCTGTCTAAGCCCCTCAAACAGAATCATTTAATTCAGACGATTTTAAAATGTGCGACTCTGGGTGGTGAACTACTTGAAAAAGAAAGAACAGCTACCAACCGAGGAAGTCTTAGCTCTACTCATGAATTTCAGGATCACAATGGTACAGAATCAACAGAAATCTTAGCTGTACCAAGTATTGGGCCTAACGATTGTAAATCTGATGCAAGTTGATAATATGTCGATTCTAGAGAGGCTCTCTACTACCTAGATGGATCCTAAATATTGAAACAGAATCCTATGTAAAGGTTATCTGCGATTTCCAGAAAGAAAAATTCGACTGTAGTTGGTACAGATCATATCTAGTCCCTAACAGAATACCGGATATAGTCATATCATGAATTTATCTTTTGCTATTTAGTGCACTCTTTTCAAGCACAACATGCGTTTTTGGTTCCACAAGATACTTCGAAAAATTTTAAAATTTTAAAAATGGATTGGAGTTTTGGGAGGCTTCTTCTCATATATTTTAGTTCCGATGGATTTCGGTGTAAATTTTTTTGGAGAGGAAGTAGTACAAGGATAAATTTGCTGTATGAAATAAGGTGTAATGAAGTAAAAGATACGAAAATAAATGTATATTGTTTAAATAGTCATCTGGAAAATGAGAATTCAAACAATCGTCGAAAAGAAGAGCATTGAAATAAGTTCATTTAAATAGTTTCGAATTGGCTATATGACAATGATATGATCTGAGAAATGTAGTTTGAGTCATAGAAAATTTCAAATACTTCATAAAATATCGAGGGCAAACTGTGCTCTTGATACAAGTTGCCACATTCTTAGATCTTGTAGTGGAAGATCTAGTTTATGAAATTTGAAAAGATGACGATGTAAATATCCAGTATCTTAGATCTGGATCGATTTGATCCTGAGTGCCATGTGTGTTCTAAACTAGAAAATACCTAGTTCATCACGGTTCATTCTCTCAAGACTCTCACACTGAAGGATGCAAATTCTGACTTAACATATCTCACAAATATCTACCGCATCGCATTTATATAATAGATAAAAAATACTCCGTAATTCTTAATTGGTAATTGGTAGACTAAACGTCACGCTGTAGGAGTAGAAAGTATTGATTTGAAGAGAGAGAGAGAGAGAGATGTACACAACTCGATTATACTCATGAAGGACCATTTAATCCCTATCTGTGATTCCTAGTCACATCAGAACATAGGCCTAATAACCAAGACAAAGATTGATTAATGAAAGTAATAAGCCAAAAATGTGAGTTTGGTATGACTCATTGAGTTAGGATAAGATGTCCCGAAATCGTGACAGCTAGTAAGCCGGTAAGAGCCCTGTAGCCTGCAATGGTCATCGCAGTCATTCGCGATCATAATCACGTGATATTAAATAAAACATGTATTGCATAATTATAGTTGTGCATATCACTATTTAATGTTGATGCTAAGGACTGGGTACGTCTCGAACATTCTAGCAGTCAATTGATCTAAGCACCTACTTTCTTTCATGGAAGATACAGTGGAGGTTAGGGTGTATAGGGAAGGTTCTAGAAAATGATATCAACGGATATAAAAGGGGAACAAAAAAATTGTAATGTAGAAAATGCCAGAGGAAATTATAAACTACTGTTTTCAATATATAATTAATCTAATCCTTTATATTCAAAACCATGGCAGAAATCAGAACCATATTTTTTCGTAATAATGCTGCAGGTTCTCAGTAAGTCTTCATGACCAAGAGGGAATTATTCCCATGTAAACGAATCCTCAAACCCAGCAATTTCATCGAGATCTAGTGTCTCTCCAAAAAAGTCAATATAAATTTGTTCATAGGAAAAATAAAAAAACAAAAAAATAACTGTCACCTGTGCTGAACGATGTATATTTCAAGTCAGGATAAGGAGCATTTGCCAAGACAATTGTTCCATACGCAACCGAGCTTTGATTGGTTAGCGAATATCTCCCCTTATAACAGATGCATTCTGTTTGCCCTAGTTGGCTCATTTGGTGAATAGGCAACCCCTTCAGTTGCATACCTCTAGTAATTGCGAAGCTAAGAAGATTCATTGAGTTCGACTACATATATAAAAAATCATCCATCTATCATTCAAAATGAAGTTATTCGAGGCTCTACTGCTCGAGCTCATGCGCAGCTCTTGTCGCATCGCCTCACTTAATTAGCTATCTCTTGAGCCCCAAGGATAACCTGTGCTTGTTTAGTCAATATGATTTTATTCATGTTCGTATATTGAGAGATTGGATTGACAGGGACCCTATTAAGCTTCTTAGTGATCTATTGATCGATTTGAGACTGGTGTTGAATGTTGCAATTTTCAAGAGCGACGTGGCTCGTGTTTGGCGAATCCATCGCATGGCTAGCCTTTTTTGAAGCCATACTGTATGCAGCCTTTAAATTATAACAAAGATATGGCCAGCCATGTGTAGAGCTTGATATGGTGCCTGTTTCTCAACACTTTTTTCGCGAGTTTATTTGCATGTTTTATCTTTGAGTCGAGTGCTGTTTGGTGTAATAGAAGTAGATTTGATTTCTTGTAATGGTAGTGTGTAGATAGATCTGATTTAGAAGCCTGGACTTGTGATGCGTTTAGAATGTTACTGGCTCAAATGAAGAGACTCCAGCTGCCATGTAGCCAAAATGATATGAGGTTTAGATGGCTCGTTACGAGATAAATTATTGCAGGTAATAAAGCGTTTTTTTTTTGACAGACGAGGCTTGATCTAGGGAGTTTATCTTTACGATTTTCGAAAGATACCGTGACCTCAATGGTACAGAAACACCAAAATAAAAAGGTTGCAGTTCATGGAGTTATGAACAGGTAGAAAGAGAGGTTTTTCTCGTTTTGTTTGCAAATCCAAAGAAACTCAATAGTTGTATGGCTGCCACGGCCATACATAATAAATAGACAACGCTGGCCATTTAGAGGCTCCATTTCGAGTGTAAAGTTGTTTTTAAGATTTGTTAAACCCTTAGAAATAGCGTTGCATTTATTTTCAGAGATTTTTTATGGTCAGTTAGGTGCATCATCTAGAAATTGAGTGGTTTATGATGCTTTACCCTTGAAAATGGCAAGGGAGGCGTAGATCCACGTTTACGGAATGCGACCTCAAAAAATGAGACAAAAGCGCAAAATTCTAGAGATTAAATGTATGAGCGACGTTCTTTAGACCGTGCAGGGACCTCTAAATTCGTATATACGCCGACTACGATGCCGAGTTCGTTCGTATTGCAAGATTTTACATAGCTAGACGTGGGAAGCGGCGTTCGATGTCTTCAAAGAGCATTTAGAGATCTCAGATCGCCTCAGGCTTAGTTTCATTTATCCCAGGGGCCTCAATTGGTCTTCTAACAGCTTGTGCGACGCGTGGATTGACTCGAGTAAATTTGCTAATGAATTTATGACCAAGCTCTTGTTCATCGCAATTTATCTGAAGAATTTGGGTCGCTATTTTGCAAGTTCGAGCGTGGGAGAAGAGGAGGCTTTGAGTCCCTGGTTCGAGGATCCGGTGAGCAGAATACCAAATCTTGTGTCATTAAAGCGCACGGGGAGTATGATTCGGGATATTGCATACAAGCTGAGGCATGAAAACATTAGAGTTGTTGAACAAGATGATTCCAAGGGAGACCTCTCTACTTGGCTCCTTTTCCATAAGAGAAAAAGTTACCAAGTACTACCACGAGGAAGTGCAGAGTAGGACTTGACGCCCAAGCCCAAAGATTGACTAATTTTTTGTTTTCTATTTATCGTCTGAATATGTAGGGCTATGCCATATAATATCTAATCCTTATCTGGACATAAGACGCCAAGAATTACTGCCTTGGATAAGCGAAGCTACTCTTGTTCCACTGGAGAGAATGCCTGATTATTGATATGTATAGGACCAGGGGGGTAAATAGCACTCACCCTCTTATCAATTAAAATGCCAAGAGAAACTAAACAAAACTAGAAGATATTCTAAACTAATGGATAAATCCTTGCAAGATAAAACGAGGTCTCAGTCAACAGGAAATTATTACTGTGAGAGTGTTTAGGGCAATTCTCAATGAAAATTTTTGTATCTTTCAGCCATTGGACAAGATAAAAAGCTCCGTTGAAGGTGCCGAAGAAATATTTTTCTTTTTCCGCGATATTTTGAAGGACTTTTGGAAGTTAATGTATCGTTATGATGCAATAAAATATATGATTTGGTAACTTAGGAACATCACAGCTACATGTATTTAAAGCATTATCATTTTTAAAGCGCTCGAGGTAAGTAGCAAAGTCTTTATGGCCTGAACGTGCAGCCTAGATGTGACCGATAAGAAAACGTGAGAGTGACAGTTCTTGGTGGCAGCGTTCAAATTTTCTAATAACAAGTGTTTTGTACGAATTTGGTGTTTATGATAGCCTGTAATTTTTTTTATTTGTTTCTGGCTTGTCTTTTTCCTAAGCTTTTGCCGTGATGGCGGTTAGCGTAGGGGTGTGAAGAAATGATACAGAAGTTGATAAGGAAATTTCCAAGCCTTCTTTGGCCGCGCCATCTGTTTCAATGTTTCCCTGAATGCCTGTGTGGCTGGGAATCTAGTGTATTCTTACTTTTCCCGAGACTTTGTGAGGGAGATGAGATCTTTCTGACTAAGTAGATGTCTGTGAAGCAAATGTTATGAAAATTTTTTGAGAAGAGCTGACGGGTTTTTGTATCAGATTCCGAGCTACATTCTGGTTGTCTAAGAGTATCCATGGGTCATTTAAGAAACGCGATGTGGGTATGCGTAGGGCTTCTTCTAGAGTTACCAAAGCGGCAGATGCTTTGGCATCACAAATGGATAGATTCAGACTTAATAGGATACATTTTCGTGAAACTAGCTCGCCAGCTTGGTATACGACGAAGCCTCCACCGACCTTAGAGCTTCCGATAGATTCTATACAGCTTGCGCCTGGGAAAGAAACAAGATTCTGAAGAGGAAAGCCATCAGGAAGAGAGAAAGACGATTTTGTCACTGGTCTGATTTCTATACGCTAGTTTTCTGCATCAGTCCATAGTGCATTGATAAGTGGGTCTATAAATTGAATTACAGGTGTGGCTGAGGCCCATCTAGAGAGGCGTTTATTTTTATGATAGGTATTGATCGACCACTTTACTCGTTTTCTTAGAGGGCAGTGGGGGTCTAGTTTGTAAACCCGTCGGATCGCCCGTGTGATCTTTTTATAAAATCTATTTCACATTGTAAGAGGCTTGCTTCCCGAGATAGAGCTGGTGTAGGTGTCGTGAGATATACTGGGATTATGGCTCTGGCATAGGCCAGAATTACCTTGTGAATAAGATGGAGGTGACTTTCAACTCGGTTGGAGACATAAAAACCCAGTATCGATTATTTACTTTGACCGCGCCACCTTGCTTCGGCACCAAGTAGCGCGATAGGTATTACACAGGCTACTACTGCTTGGCGTACAAGTACTGGAGAGCTACCTTTAGATGTGTTCATAAAACTTCGAAGAGCATTTATCAACTTCATAGCTTTCTCAGAAAGGCTATTATTAGTGGCAAGAATGGCTATCGTCTGCATAACCAAATTTCCTCGGGGGGCTGCATATCTTAAATAGTAGAGATATGTAAAGCATGAAAAAAATAGGAGACAAAGCAGAGCCTTTTGGGAGACCGTATTTAATTTTCTGTGGCGGACCAGTCTCATCATCTAGACGGATCTGGACTTTACGATCTGTAGCGAAGGCGCCAACCGATTTTACCACATTATCAGGCCATCCCTATTCTTGCAGATGTCTCACGAGTCTACCCGGTAAAAATACGTCAAATATTCCTTTAACATCGAGAGTCAACATACTGGCTGTGCATCCTTCACTCAAGGCATGATTAATATCGTGTGTCAAGCATGTGGTGAGGTCGACTGCGGATCTGCAGGGAAGAGCTCCATATTTGTTGGCTTGTCAGAATTTTATTACGCACTGAGATCCAGGCGAGTCGCTTCGCTATGATGCGTTCTAGTCCTTTCCCTGGAACCGTAAGAAGAGCTATGGGTCTAAAAGGGCGGGAATATAATAAATCAGACTTGTTCGGCTGCTGAATCATGATAAGAATCGCTTTTCGGAAGAAATTAGGATGTTTTCTGTTTGATAGATATTCCGAAAATAATAGATAGATGTATTCTTCGATTAGAGACCAAGCGTGTTTAAGGATGAGAGTTGGGATTCCGTCAGGGCCAGGAGCTGTATTGCCAGCGTTAAATATAGAAGTCTGAACCTCTTGACGGGTCAGAAGAGGTAAGTTAATAGATCAAGCCAGTACTGTCGGGACTTGAATTTGAATATCTTCTTCTTCTGTGGAGTTAGTTAGAAGATTTTGTATGAGAACTTCTATTTTTTTCTCTGTTGTGGTGGCTAAAGGGCGTTCAAGATTTTTAAGGTCAACCAAAGGAGTTGAGAGATAAATTTCCCTTATATTATGCCATAAAGTTAAAGCAAAAATATCCTTACTCGTGCAGGCTTAGTTAACCTTGGCTCTGTAGAATTCCTCCTTAGTTTTTTTAATGGCCTTTCAGTAAATCTGTTTGTCGTTTTGAGTTCCTCGAGGTTGGTTGTTGTCCGGATTAGAGATCTATACGTTTGACGTGCAGATCTGCATGATTGATCCCACCATGGGTTTCCTTTGCCAGATCCAGAAGAGCGCGTAGCCGCGCCAGAGTATGCCTTTCATATAGCTCCGATAATATCTTCCGCTAATTTGTCGAGAGATTATTTGGTCGGTTCAAGAGAGACTGAAGTAATGAGGCCTATTGTTGTCTTAAGGAGAATACAAAAGATTGTATCATCTAAGGTATCAGTTCTAAGCTTTTGATGTGATTTAGGAAATTCTTGCCAATCTATTGTTTTTAAGAGTGGCAAATGATCAGATGTCGCGTCAAGGTGTGACGCAATACTGCATTGAGTGGTATAATAGTGGAACTGACACTAGAGCTAGATCCAGGACTTTACCACTATTGTGTATAGACTTGCTTTGAGGCGAAAGTAGGCTGAACTTGATATCTGCTACCCATTTAGAAAATTCTTCAACACCTGGGTATGGGCTATGTGGCCAAGATAGTTGCCAGTGGGTGTGATGTGAGTTGAAATCTCCTTGCAGGAGGCAGCTACCACGGGGTGAGGATGTTGGAAGTGAGTAAGGTGTACGAGTAGCGAATGTAGTAGTTGGACTGTATAGGGCGTTGTATATATTAAAAACCTTGAGAGGTTTACCATTGGGTGATTGTAAATGTAAGATTATTATATCGCTGGAAAATGAGTTGATCTGAGTACAACGAGGACCCACTCGTTTGTGGATAAATAAGCTGACGCGTGGCTGGTTTGTAACCCAGTCGAGTTTGGGTGATAAAGATGTATATGCAGAGTGATGTTCGGTAATCTGCCTACTACGGTCACGGAAAATGTAGAGTTTTTGGATTAGTATCAGGCATATTTGTGAAAGATGGGCTTCCTTCATTATTATTTCGTGGTTATGTACCCCACACCCAGCGTTGAGCGAAAGAATCGTGATCGGTCGTGGTTTACAGGTGTGTTTAGTTGTGCTTCTCATTTAAGTTCTATTTAAGTATTGCTCGGACCCTTTTTACTTTATAGGACGCTGAAAAATATCAGGTGAGGTTACGGTCCATACAGTAGAAGAAAATCTTGTATTTGAGATCGAGGGAGTTGTTTTTGAAGCGGATTTGGACAGCGTTTCGCCTTGTGGTCTCGTGTTATCTGATATAAAGGTTATTCCGGGATAGTTGTTAGGTTCAGGTGCTTTGCGACAACCAGCTTCTGCTTGTCTACTAAGACGAGCTTCAGTGTTAATACGCCCGAAAGCAGCAATCTGTGGCTTTATCTTCTGACTATGTGAAAGGTTGGGGCACAGCAAGCAGTTGAGCTCGTCGGCAGGGTGGAGAACGTGACAGTGTATGCATCTTGGAGGGCAAATATGTCCAGCTGGGGCTGCACACTGTACTAATTGGTTTAATTCATTTTATTGAGTCGAGCTGCAAAAACAGCATCTTAAAGGAGAGGCACATATGCAACTGTTGTCCCAATACCAGCAGCGGGTGCATTGAACAACCTCGTTGTGGCGTAGGAGAATGCGTGTAACTGTTCTACAGCCGGAAAGATAAAATTTGCGGGGTAGAGTGAATTGGCCCTCTTGAAAGCGAGCTATCCATGTGGTAGTTGGTGAGTCAGGGTGAGTTTCGTTGTTTTTTGAAGGTAGGATGGAGTGGTGGAGGCTCCAGCCGCTGATGTGATAGCATCATTAACGGCTGACAGTGTCACAAGCTGCATCTGGTATTCTATTATCTCCTTAATTGTACCATATTTTTATGGCACATTCGAAATATGGTATGATGTCCAGGGGGTCGCCTTTTCAATAATTTTGTCACCTTGTAGGTTATTCGTGGCGAGTTTTTCAGCAAGAGCTGAAGAGTTTCCTTTGTTTGGAAAGAGGGTAAAGCCTGTTTTGGTCGGTAGGATAGTAGAGAGTAGATTACTGCAAGACTGAGCTTCGCTTTTGAATGTGTCTGTAGTGCGTAGCTTGATAGGGTCCGGAGCGAGTCGTTTGGCGTCATACGGAGAAAAAGTCTATTGTCGGTATGGGCGATTTTATATCTTTTCTGGGAAAAATCATTTGTTATTTGCATTTGTGGAGATAAGTTTGAGTCATCGAGCCTCTCTATATTTGCATCGCTTGGTGCTGTGTCTTTTTTCTGGGAGGCAGAACCTTGGTCAGGAGGAGCCAGTTTTGGATTATGACAGGGGCTTGAAGCCATCGTTATGCCCCTTGTATAGGCTTCAAAGTGAGTCTTGGCAACTTGGACCAGATCTTC
>MCBS01024854.1:0-15079 GCA_003611235.1 Golovinomyces cichoracearum
CAAGATGCTGATGCTCATTACCATTCTACCCAGCATCGCCAAAAAAGCCACGCTATCACATTTACCGCTGCTGATGAACGGCATTCTAATTTTCCCTCTTCGTCCGTCACTTCAAAGAGTCAAAAGCAAACTGTTCGATACTCAAATTACAAAGATTTGAGCAATACTGCTGAAAACAAATCTGACAACTCATCATCTTCATCTAGTTTTCCGAGAAGCTTCCATGAATCTGTACCAATTCAATGCAAAAATTCAGTCACATCTTGTTATGTCGAAATTAGACAATGTTCCCAAACTCCAGGTCGAATATATGAGACAAGTACTGATCCTCAATTTGAAACTTTTGAAGATGAAAGTTTAGTATCTGCTGAACAAAATCAGTCCACCCATCACGTCACACAAGCAAAAGACGAAGCCTCAGTAAAGTGACCTTCCTAGACATGGTAAAGGATATGAGATGTTTAAATACAACCCAATTACTGTTAAAATTAGGTCAGATTCGCTTATACTAAGCACAGTCAGTTGGATTTATTGTTTAAATTTTATTAACAAAGGAAAGCCCACAGCGGAGCTACGGTCTTTTAAGAATCTTGTAATCCTTATACTTTGAGATAAAACATTTACTAGTCATAAGCGTAAGATTAACTGTAGATAGATTATTCTATTGAATTTAAAGAGGAATGGGTAAGTAGAGAAGAAATAATCTCAATTCAAGTTCAATTCAACTATCATTTTTGATCCAAACAGTTTTAGTGCAATCAAGAATCTTTATGAACCAAATGAATCTAATAATTACTTGGAGGAAAGTCAATAGTGCTCCCCTGCGCTCTTTCAAAATTAAGTATTGGATATCGTGTCTCTGCACTCATAGACTCAGGCGCAAACGGTTATACCTTCATTTGCCGTTCTTTACTCATGAAAATCTCTCGCATGCTCAAACCCCACAAACAATCACTTGATTCTTCTATTTCTGTAAAAGGCTTTAATAGTGTTGCTGGCCAACCCATTACTCATTTTGTTATTTTAAATCTTACGACAGATCACCGCATCCAGTCTTTTACTCCATTTCTTATTGCAGATCTTGAAAACTGTGATCTCATTCTTGGTTGTCAGTGGCTTGCGTACCACCAAGTGTTACCTGATTGCTCTCGACGTCAATTAGTCTGGCCTAAATCATATCCGCCTACCTTTTCTTGCTCCCGCCAGATCATGCTTCAATTAAACAGCAAATCAAGCGTTAACTCCGAATATCAACGTGATGTCAATTGTAGAAACGCTCTTCTGGATCAAGCTCGTTCTAAACATGACAACCTGGCATCGAGCTATCGTCAATTCCATCATGCGGATGCATAACTGTAAAACTATTGTTGGTGTAAAAAGATAACAGAACAGCCTTTTACCTGTAGGCTAAATAATTTATGTAGTAATCGTATATCATTTCCGGTAGGACGTGAGGGGCAAATTTTAAAATGAATTTTAGGGTCATTTGAAAGAGCAAGTGTCTTTCACGTTTAAATTACTGCATTAAGTGACTAGACTTGGAAGAAGATTGTTTCAGTAGATGCTGCCCTGATTTGGTTGAAGATTTTCTGAGAGCAATATAGGTTGAGCTGGGACTCTTTGTGACAGAGAATGAAGTAGCGAGAACTCCCAAGATGTTGGGACGGGTTATGAGTTTCAACTGTGACCCAAATGCGACTTTTCTTGGCTATCTCAGATACGCAGGGCATACTGAAGGTTTAAATCTCTCCCAAGTGAAAGTGAAGAATTCGTTTTTGCCGGCATTGGGTTTGTAGTCGGTATTGAAGCCATTTGAAAATCTGTTTTTAGTGGAAGCCTTGGGCTACACAAATACGCCGAATGCCTTCAAAGAGTCGAGAGGCCGGGATTAGGATTGTATATTTGGCATAAACTCTAACCAAAAAAAATTGTCAACGCTATTCAAGTCTTCCCCATTGCACGCAAGGAGCGAAGAAATCTATTCAATCGCTGAGTATCACAATTCTTTTTTCCTTATATAATCGTCCGAATTTTCCAAAAATAAATCATCCCGCTGCCTCTAAAAATTGTGAAGTGACAACAGTAAAGTTCTAAGAGGGTGGTTAGGAGGGTCGCCAAACATTGGCACAAGCCCAAATGCCCAATATCTACCTTTCGAGGTTGAGGGCAAGAACAGGAGGCGCTAAGCGTCAAAAACGAAGTCAATTCTGTAGTCAGAGAAATAATCACTGTCGTAGAAAGGGTGTATAATTTTGAGTTAGCAGTATGAAGAGGTGGTATAGCCTGTAAAGGCTGGATCCACGGTAGAACGAATAAAAAAAAGAAAGTAGAGTTCTAAGAGGATGCCCGAAATAATTTTCTTCCCCAGCACATGTGCTGCAGGCTGTTGCAGGTTCAATTTGATTTGAATTATTTACGTGTCAGGCTAATGCCCTACGCTCTAGAGGTTTGATAAGAGTATGTGATCCCTAAAGACTCACAACTTCTCATGAAAATGACTAAAATCACCATTAAGTGTATGTTGAAAGGAAAAACAAGATAGCAAACTCGGAGATTATATCTAGACCACGATGCCCCGCACCTGATTTACATCTCTTATCAAAATTAAAATGAAGAGATTTTTCCTCAGGAAGTCTCAACCCTCCCGTCTTGCTACTAGGCCACGCGAACATCCTGATACAAATATTTAAAGACAGAAATCCTCCAATTCCGTTTTCTGCCATTATTTCTCGCTCTCCTGGTGGCTCCACACGTTAATCTTGGCTATGAATCCTCGCCATGTCATTATCCAGGCTCGCGGGTATCATCACTTCAGCCTCACGAATAATTAATGAAGTCCGATATGGCGCAGCCACTACTAACCTCACGCGTCTATCCCGTAACATCGGGCAATATGCCTTTAAGAACCTTTCCTGTAAAACTGAAACCTCACTGCCTGTCCAGCTCACACCTCTGACTGTAAAGCAAATAAATATTTTCCTCCCTATATTTAAAGCTCGGCATAATGAATTCTGGTTGAGACATTGGATTCCATAAGCAATTAAGGAAGCATAATTTAGAGTCATATGCGTCATTAGAAATTTTAGAATTAGAGTCTGGAAAAATACATCTATCTTTCTAAATTATTATATTAGTGGCCTAGTCTAAAAATCATAAAGTACGAGACAAGTTTACAAAATTTGATTTATCTACTGAGGTGTGCATGTACTCACTGCAGATTGTTTTCTGAAATCACCATCTCGATATGTATTAACTAACACTATGATTACTTCCGTGGATAATTAATTAGAAATAATCGTTTTTCGACTAACACCAACAATTGGTCGCTTTTTACAATGCGTGCTTACGCATTGTACGGGCTTGAGATTGTTCCGCTTCATGCGAGGCTACTGTCTGAGGATAATCAATATAGATTCGCTACCACTAAGCTATATGATCACGCTGGAGCGAGTGAGTTTGAGCGTTTAAACAAAGAAAAAGTGGAATAGCTATTTTTATATATTAGTCAGCATCTGTGTGTTTACATACTTTGAGCTCAATGCCTTCCTATTAACGAATGTATTATTCCGAGATGGGGTCAAGAGATCATCGATATCGATATCGATCATCCTCAGAAGAGTCAAGGGATGATCGGGGAAGAAAAGAAAGAAGACGCAGTCCGAAGCGATACAATTCAGGGGACCGAGATGGAGATAGATACTATCGTAGTCAATACGAGCGTCGGCGAAGACGGAGTCGAAGTCGGAGTCGGAGCCGGTCACCCAACCCAAACCGCCGATATGATAGCGCTAAAGAATCTTCACGACGTCGAATTCAGAACGATGAACTCAGTCACGAACCAGAGAAACTGTCATCTCCGACCAGTCAAAAAAATAAAGGCCCCTCTCTCCCGCCTCAAGATGAATTATATCAAGCTAGTCATGGCGGACGACAGAAAACTATACTCGCAAAGGTAGATAGAAAACCCGACAAGCAAAAGCCCAACTTTAAGCCAACTGGCCTTTTAGCTGCCGCATCAAATTCAGTTACACAAGCTGATGGCTCAATCATTACACTTAATTATCATGAGCCACCAGAAGCACGTAAGCCGTCTACCAAAGATGAATGGAGATTGTTCGTATTCAAAGGCTCGGAAATTCTCGAGACCATTGAATTATTTAGAAAAACTTGTTGGCTCATAGGACGTGAAATGGCTGTCGTAGATGTTCTTGCAGAGCATCCGAGTATCAGCAAACAACACGCAGTCATTCAATTCCGCTATATCGAAAAGATAGATCAGTTTGGTCTTCAGAGTGGAAGGGTCCGACCTTATATTATTGATCTTAAATCTTCTAATGGTACTTTATTAAACAAAGAAGCAATCCCGGAAAGTCGATATCTGGAGCTCCGTGACAAAGATATGATTCAATTTGGGTATAGCACACGAGAGTATGTGCTCATCAACGCTCACGCGAAACAAGCTCCAGTTGGAGACAAGACGTCTTAGTTCTAGGTTCTTCAGCTCTGTATATGACTCTGTACAACAACAAAGACAACGATAACAACAAAGCCACTGTGTTGTGAATATCATCAAGATCTATATCACGAAATCCCAATCATCTTTCTAATTAATTCCTTCATCTTGTATATTTTTGGTCACTGTTCAAAAATACTTCTGGAATCATTAGTTGATATTACGGTACGTGATGACAGTAATGGATATTCTTAACATGAATTTTGATATCTTCCCTTTTCTCTTAACTTGATAAGGTACATAAACAGGATCTCACATCAGAACTTACAACACTTAATTTCACTTACAGTTAATTAATCAGTTTAAGTGTACGGCCAAGGTGTTTATCGATAATCGCTAACAGCAGTAATATTGACTGGAGTAGGGGCTGCTGTAGGAGCTACAGTAATAGTAATAAATATGGTAGTGGTAATGGTTGAGATAATAACCGTCGCTGTGAGATAAAATATGCTAAAAATGGTGTCATAAAATATAAGACCTCATGAATACGAGGTTTTAATCAATGAAGTTGTATTGTAAGAAAGTATTTATAATAAAAGACACTCTCGATTTACTCATTTCTATTGGAAAATTTTCATCTCAGTCAGCTCTAACGCCAACTATATGAATTTACTCATAAGATAGCACCTGGTGTTCCATTCCTACAGTCCGCTTAAAATACCACTCATAACAGCATCTAGCATTTTCAAACTATAAGCCTTAGCAACTCTGTCAAAGATATGTAGCTGCTGCACAGATTTATCTCTTGAAATCGTCTCACCCCAGGATCCACTACAAGCGCAGTGCTCCATAAAATCATTCACGCGTAGAGTCCCACACCTCACACATTTGAGATCTTGCCCATACCATTCTGTGCAAATTCCATACACCATACCAATAAGCCTTTCCTCTATTTCTAGACGATTATATTCTTCATTACAAAAAGAACATTTCCAAGGACGGCTTGGATTTTTATTTTTACCTGACTCAGGAATGAGATCTTCGTCCCGACAGAAGTCGAAGTCGCGAGACATTGTGCAGTTATCACAGATAACTTGGACCAGTTTCAAGGACTGGGAAGGATTCTCGAAACGTGCTTCGGCAGAGAACTCTCGAATTTCGAATAGTGCCAAGAGCTCTTTACGAATAAGACGAGCCTCCATTGCAATATTCTTATCTAACAAGATAACTTGCATCAAGCTTTTAACAAGTTCCAACACTGGATTAGATAGCTCTAAATACGAGCCAGGCAAAGAAGGGAACGCATAATCAGATGCTAGTTCTGGATGAAGCATTTCATCTTTCTGCCTCCGAATGAGACCAGCAATTTGACGCTTTAGAGGTTTCTCAAAATCTTTGCCAAGAACAATCTTACCTTCTGTATCTTCCCCCAAATCTCGTATGAATAAACTGCTCGCAAAAGAATTGCCACCTTCTGCAAGTTGGGATAGTTTCCATTTATGCATGATCTCAACAAACTCGACAACCCAGTCATGGAAGATTGATTGGAGTGATATTGGTAAAAACTTCGAGAGTTGCCAATGCATAACACAGTTCAGCGCCTGTTTTTCTGATTCCACAACTTTATTACATGCTTTACCACCATAATTAAACTCATCATACCAAGCCAAAAAGTCCCAATATTCAGTAATCTCGAGATCAAGAAAGTAAAAATGAGGTTTTGCCTTGATTGATTTTAAAATATACTGGCTAAATGCATAAGCATTTCCAACTTCTGATTTTGTAGTCTGTAGTAACAATCTGTTGGAATTAGCAAAAATGATATGACAGCCAACTCTTCGAAAATCGGCCATTAGCTGTCGAAAAGCTCGGAGAGACATAAGTTGTACATAGTAGTGAAGAGAACGATCGTAAAGAAAAGAGTCGGGGTTTTCCACCCAGCGAACAAGATGCTGAACCATAATATCAGCCATATTACTCCCTTTACAAGCCTCCGCCCACCATGCTTTGACCATCTCACGTAGAACTGTAATACCAGCTGAAGCAAAAGACTTGTCAGAGTAGAGAATACTAGAACCATCACTTAGCGTATCGGTAGAGGATGTTGCAGAGCTAAGAGGTGTGAGGCTGCTTCCTTCGAGCTCGTTCACTAGAGATGACGTGAGAATGGTATTAATTGCCAAGTTTTTTAACTCTACGTCGATACAAACAGATGAGTAGGTTCCTGGAGTGTTGATAGATGGCATCTGTACATTTTCCAAAGGACCGAGGACATCGTCCTTTTCATAACCCGCATGATCAGGTCTGGGCCCAGCAGACCACCACAAAACAACATTATTCTTTTGCAATCTTCTGGCATAAGCGACGTCAATTAGGTATCTGGGGTCATCTCTCTCAAGATTGCAGAGAGGAATATCACCATATCTCGCCAACTCGGTAAGATGTAGTATCCAAGAATTCAAACTAAGGTAATGGTTTACCAGCCTCCTGGCGATGAACGATTGCCATCCAAGAGGCGGCAGATTTCCTTCTGAAGTTACATAATTTAAAGATAGAAGGGGAAATTCATTCAAAATTGGAATCTCATGGACTATGCTACGCCGTTGAGGTGATTGAATAACGAAGAGCAGAGGATTCGTCTCATTCTTTTTTATTTTCTTCACAAGATCGCCAATTTCTAGAAGAGCTTTCCGTCTAGTCGTGACTTGACTTATCTTGAATTGTATTTGATCCTGAAATTCGAAAACTTTTTGACTTGCGTCTGTGTCATCTTCTTGCGTTTTCTTAGCGATAGCTTGGCTATATATTTTACTAATGTTAGGGAAATCCAGGTTTGCATCTCTTTTGTCCTGTAGGACAGTAATATAAGCTAATTCTCCAACGGTAGAAAATAGAGCAAAAATCTGTTTATCTTTAGAGACGACATGGTATAAATATAAGTAAGCAACAGGAGATTTAGAGAGATATGGGGTTTTAGTATTAACGTTCTTCAGTCCAGAAATATCAAAGCCAGCTTCTAAACCTTTACCAAGAACGCCTGATTTAGTCTCATCCATAGTGCACAAACATCCCAGTTGTAATACGGCTCTTACATTCGGGGGTACTTGCTTTTCATAGACACCTTCAACACTGGGATGACTGAAAAGTAGTGATAGTCTTTGGGCCTCTTTTAAATAGATTTCTTCTGACATCGTAAGCTTAAATAAATGAACGGATGCATGCCCGTTTGGCAAGATGTTGACTACTTTTTGCGCCATGCACCCATCAACTTCAATTTCTGGTAACTCTCTTTCCTTTAAGTTCAGATATATCTGTCTAGGAACGTTGATTTTCAATTGATGAATTTTTGAGTCTATAAGTATAAAAGCAAGCACCATGCCAGCAGTTGTGGTCTCTCGAATCTGAAGCACTTGCCAAGTACTCCTGAATATTATCTCGGCCTGATTTCTCAGTTTGGTTCCAATATTGCTCTGAGCAACAACTCTAGTCTCACCAAAAAGATGTCTCCGTCGAGTTCTTTGCTGCTTTTGGATCTTCCATTTTTGCTTCTGATAATCCAAGAATTTCCTATAATCACGTGTTGGATCTGGCATTTTTTCTGGTAAAGAGGCATAAGGATTTATAGATACTGAGACCAAAGGTTCTGGTGATTTCCGCTTGAGCTGTTTCTGCGACGCTTGTGACAATGCTGTACCGATTGTCTTTGGACCTAAGAGTTTGGCGCCAATGTCTTCCATATCTCTAACTCGGGCCTGGTGATTATTTAGTTTACTATTCACTGATTCCTTAAAATGATCGGTCATTTTTCTTTGTTTCAATTTATCATCATTAATATTCAGTTTTCGCTGTAGCCATTCTGGGTGCGAGACTCGAGGTACAGGATTCCTAATTTTTTGTAGTGCAGCTGGAATGGTAATTAATTTCTGTATCACAGAGCCGAGACGCTCCAGGTAGTATTCCCAGTCAATAAGAGATTTTGGGTCCATACTTGGAGGAGTTTCTTTCATCCATCTCGATAAATAAGTATTTCTAGCCACTGGATCAGCTGAAAATATTGCAATGGGAATGGCCCGCTCGGTGACTGGTGCATTTCTTGGCCTTGAGCAGATAACATATTTGCAATTTAAACCCTTATCTTTGACCATCTGTTCACCAAGAAAATCAGCTAAACGCTTTGCGGTAGTTATTGATGTTGATTTTTGAGTCCCATATTGATCCAATGGTTTTGACATACTTCGATTTTCACATATCAGATCAATTAATTCATCATCTGTAAGAGTTTCTCCTTTTGAATATAGAACATCGAGCCATTGATTTGCAACTTTTGCGACGGCTCCATATGTCTCGGCAAGAGTCTTCCCTTCGAGAAAGAACTTGAAAATTTGTTGCTGAAATATCTTAATAAGTTTGAGCTCTCCTCTCCGCTTAAGTTCAAAGCCTTTCAATTCAGCTAAGCTTCCATCATGATTAAATACGGCATAACGCTTCTTCAAATTTTTATCTTCTTCTTTTGATGTTGGTAAAACCATGGCTCGATATGGACCATCGACTTCGAAAAAAATGGAATTTTCGCTGTGGGTTTCATACTTGAAAGATCTAGAATCTACTAGGGTTTGATATTGATGGTTGGTAAACTTTCCATGAACGAGGTGATTGAGCATTACGCAGGGGTATGATATAGCTAACTTTTTCCCATTTTTCAAGTTGAAAGAATAGTTCTCGGGAAATGTCGCTGGAAGCATACACCAAATACCGTCGGTGTCTAGTTCCAATGGCCTTCCAATTCTTTCGATAAGTTGACGGGCCATTTGAATAATATGAGCCCCGGTGAGACAAGTTACGCCTGCCATCTCCATTGAATACCATCGGGAGCCCTTTCGCATGACATAGCCATAAAATGAATTTAGAATGACTTTATGCGCCAGCTGTAATGAATCAAATAAAACAATCATTTTGTTTGCATTTTCAACTTCGAGGGATGAGGCACCTGAAGCCTTCAAAGCCTCGGTCTTTCCTTTCCATTCCTTTTGCTTGCCTTTGTAATCGTATCTGCGATCTCTGAACGCCCTAACGGTATCGATATAGAAGGGATTCTCGCGCTGACAGATAATTGCTTCTCGCTCGATTGTTTTTGTCTCGCGAATCCTATGATAGATTTTTTGACTGTAAATTTGAAGACGTTTCCGTACTAGGTCTGCCCGTTCAGTGGGTGTCAAATCCTGAAACAGTCGGTGAGGACTATTCGAGAATTTACCAGGAAATCTTTCACCCTCTAGAGAATTTCTGATCATATTATATTCGTCTCGTTTTGCAGGTAGAAACTCTCCCCTCCACGACCAAGGTAATCTCCGGTCGCACGTTTTACCAGGACGATTAAAATCACATGCCGCACAATTTGATTCATCAATCATCGAATCAGGTTGTAACCGATTAGTTGTCATAATATTTGGATACATTGAAGCAACGTCTAAATGATATATTAGAGGACATTCGCTTTGCTTTAAAGTAGATTTAAGGCTGTTTAAACAGTCCGTGATCTGTTGCTTCACTTCATCATAATTTACCACATCATCTAGAAACTTCTTTTCCTCAACTTCAATACTAAATTTTAAGGCTGCGTCAAGATCTTGTAGAAGCTCATCAATCGCCCGGGAATCAACGGAGAATTCGACTGGAATATCTGCTCGAAATACTCCGGCTTCTATACTTTCAACATGACCTCCTACATAGGTTTCTGATTCAAGCAGATGGCCCTCCCAAAAGGACTCCTTCGGAGAGGTATGCTTATTTGGTAAAACTATACCTTTTTCGTATGCCTGGACCATAAGTAGCATCTCACATAAAGTCCCAGTACCTTTTCTTAACACAGCATCGGGACCAAGAGGTATAATTGTACACAGTGAGAATATAAATGGATGAACATATTTCATGTAAAGATAGTAAGTAGCCACAGCATCAGAAACTGAATATTCAGCCAGAACCTGTGGTCGCTCACTAGCATATCGTAGCATGAGTTCCGGATCTAATTCATCTGGATCATATCCAAGCTTAGTGGTAGTTACTGCTTTTAGACCGCGACTTCCTTGAGGGAGGTAGCTGTCTCGATTAACCCAATGAAAACAATCCATATGTGCACTATAATCACAACAGTACTGGTCATCCTGACCTTTCCTCCAACCTATCTCTTGGTACATATCAATTCCATTAATGCTTGCCCGAGCATCCACAAACGGCCAATCAAAGAAGTCTCCATTATATGTGGCTATAACTGTTGGTCGTGATTCTTTGATATGAAGAAAGAACCGTTCAAGAACAGATTTTTCATCTGGCTCATTAAAAGTAATAAACGGGCCTTCGTATTCTGGTTTTGGTGTATACTCAAAGTCGTCAATATCCTTGGCCACAATCTCTCGATTTGTGATCAGAAAACCCTGACCATCAATCATGTATGAGATCATCATAACCTGATCAATTGAAGCGTCCGGAAATTTGAGTGGAAGTTTCGTTGTCTCGATATCGTAAGCCATAACAACAGGGTCTGCTCTCTGTAAACGATCTTCTATGCAGGTCATACTTGTGAGACCATTTTTTACCTCTACAGAATACCATTTTCCTGTTCGTATGCCTATTGAAATGAGCATTTGTAGAATAACTGGAATTTCGCATTACCCAAATCAATCATAACTCTTACATGATACGGGACGTCCCATTCCCGAATATCAACAATTAGATCACTAGCGTCAGCTGCTGAGACACGAGATCGTTGCTCACTGAAATCATCTTGATATAAATCAAAATTTGTATTCGCACTGTCTACATCAGTCTTCTTCCTGAAGTCAACTAGTCTAGGAAGAAATACCTTGCAACCTCGGCATAGAGATCCATTGTACTTATCATCTTTTTATTTCTCTCCACAACAGGCATTATATCTTTCCTTGCCGCCAGTAGATCCCCCACACTACTAAATCTAAGTTCGAAAAACACGCGTTTGTATCCGAGGAGGTGATTTGGCATCTTAAGATCTTCCTTCTCTATTTTTTTTAAACTCTTAACAACGCCTCCACCAGGCATACGCTTCAGCCATTCTTCCGCTTCTGTTTCATAGCCTCGTTTTATAGCTACGAGAAAATATGGCTCGTACAATACAGTTGCTTTGAATGTCTCTCCATTCTCTTCAATTAAGTAACAGTCAACCGCGGCTCGTCCTTCCGGGACTTGTTCGTCTTCAATACTTGTAGCTTTTATATTGACTAGCCAACCGACCTTCTTCTTTCCTGAGTCATAGCGTACGAAACCGTTGGCTTCATCGATTCGGTCGGCTAGATTGACAGCATCCCGCTTGTCATTAATAGAGGTTGACTCAGGAAATTTAGATGCCGAAAAGTTTTTGAGATTTTTTTGACCATAGTAGGCTTGTTTCCCACCGCGGCCGTAGCCAACCTGTGGCATGCCTGGCGCAGGCAATAAGGAGACAAGAGATGAATGGACTTCTTAATTATGTTCGATACTCCTGTACAGGTATAACCATCTAATTAAGTATTATCTTAATTGACACCTGAATCTAAATATAGATATCTCGTTACTCGGATCAGCCGTCCAGATGGACTCCTGAGCATGTTCGGCTCATCAACGCGTTTTAGACGCGTTAGAGTAGTGTTGTTCAGCCATTCAGCTTACATCTAATTCTACCTAACTATCTAGCGCTGGCACAGACAACAATGATGACGCATGTGAATAAATCCCCGAACACAACAAAACCACAAACAATTTACACACTGCAGTACCATGTCATCTGATGCCCAGAATAACAATAAAAACTCAGAAATAAATCCAACCGCAATTGGTGAATCCATGGACAAATCGAGAACACCCACAAAGACTTACGAGACCTTCAACACCTCGCCGCCCCCCAGTGCAAACATACTTCCAGAGGGCAGTGGTCAAAACACTGCTGGCGCTGTTGGTCGTCATGAAGTTCCAAGTTTATTTGAAGCTATCAGAACTGTACGACTCCAGGACTTTCGGCAAGTCCATATGTATCCATGTGCGAAAGATGGTTTACTTGTAGGTATTGCAAGTGCATTCGGAATAGGAGGAATCAGAGCTGTATTTGGAGGTCAGATTTCTATCTCAGAGCTCAAATACTAGTGAAAGTTCCTGCTGATTCGAAAAAATTTAGCGCCTATACCAAAGGCTGCAAATTGGGCCGTAGGCTCATTTGCTGTAGCCGCAATAGCATCTTATGAACTTTGTCAAGCAAAAAGATCTTATGAAAAGTCACAAATTAAAAAAATTGTAGAGGTAATGGATAAGAAGAAGGAAGAGAAATCTGCAAAACAAGCTGCTTTGGAAGCTAAACGGCTCGAAAGACGAAAATTGAAGGAGCTTGAAGATGAAAAGAAAGAAAAATCGAGGAATTGGGGAAACTGGAAGTTTTGGTGACGACATTTTCCGGCTTGAAAACGGAGCCTTACGAACGATAAAGAAAATAAAGAATTTTACTTATTAAGCCTGATCATCCAAAAAGAGAAATAAGTATTCGTGGCTCCGAAGATTCCGTTAAATTTATACTGTAAAATCTTTGGATTACTGTTATGAATATAACACTTAGACGTGAAGAGTAAGCTCCAAAGAAAAGCTGCTAGATATGTTTACATAATTCCTAGGTTTTCCATTATAAGTGCTTTTTAGAATACCAAATCAAGCACTGAGAGAACGATAATACGATTTAACTTTTTTTTCATGCAAAGAATAAACAAAAATATAAAATTATTGAGTCAGAACTTTATATTTCTTTCAGTGATGCGCCTCTGCTTTGATATTTAAAACTTCTTTTGATGCGATAGTAGCTGATTGTGACCTACTTGATCTAGTTAGGATGAATTCTATACGGTGGCTCATCGTTTCCATAGCTTTTGGGTGCTTGGAGCTTTAGGCTTTTTTGGGCCATGATTAAGATGTCAATCAAATTGTATGTCAATTTTGATCTTTATATCAATTCAACTGCTTGAGTATCAAATTTTCTTCAAGACACAATGTGGGTGGCTCGTTTACGATTTGATATAAATTGCTGTGTTTTTTTTTCAGGAAATGCGAAATCATACTTGTTTACTTCGTCTCTCGGATAAAAAAAAAACCTGGGATTGGAAGAGAGTGCAAACATAATTAAGACGAGTTTATCATGTCTTATCAATCTTGAGCCAGGAGTTTTCATAAAGTAAGTGATAAGGAGGACAATTAACCCTAGATTCGTCACGTAATTGACTAACCGCACGAATCGAACTAGATCTTTCGGTATTTAGGAATACCACAAGCGTCTGCAAAAAAGCATACTATTTATTTTTCTAACTCAATTCTGAAATAGAGGGACGAAGCCGGAGCTTCTACCTGTTTCTAGTGTCAATACCAACTAAGATTCCATCATCCGGGACAAAGAAACGCGCAAATATCTCTTGGTCACCTAGGGAGAAGTTGTACGATGAGTTTCTGGAGCACACCCTCCTTCCAATACGGTGGTGACCGATCAGACTATACCGGTTCCTTAAGTAACGAAGAATGCTTACAGATTCAAAAAAAATTGTGACGTTATACCGTCTCCAGAGGAAAGAGCACCGTTAGCTGGGCTATCGAACCTTTTAGCTGGTTCGGAAGCGTTTGGATAAGTAAAATATGAATGATGCAACATTTCTCTCACAGGAGTTTAAGATCTTGAATGTTAGCAATAAATGCTGATTTAGAATTTTACCGGAATTCGTCTCACATAGGAGTCCACTATCAAAAATAAGAAGGTAATAATCAAATTAATCCCTGCCATTTCCTCCATCTTTAACTCCTATATATCTATTTCTACTTGCAGTAAATGACTAATTGGAAACAGTAAATCAACGATAGATTAACAATTGTTACAGAAAAACCACAAAAAGAGAAATTATGTAAATGAAAATAGATGAAATGACAAGAGGCATCTCTATCTAAAAATTAGGGGGTGTTGGCAAACTTGTATCGCTAATTTTATTTTATTTTGGGCTCAGCGGTTTCAAACCACTGCGACTCAACTGGCTCCTTACATCATACAAGTTCTAAACAGGTCCTCAAACACTTAGTTTTCAATTGCTAAAATTAGATGAATTAATAACGACACTGATAAGTAATTCTTCTTCTCACGGTTGGACATGGGCGCTGCCAGCGTTGGTATAAGGAGGATATTTGGACTGTGAGATAGTAGGACATATCGACAAACACATGCACCTCGTATGGCTTTGATGGCTAGGCCCTGTCTGGTCAAAGTTATGGGTTTTTTGAGACTTTTTTCCGCGTATGTAGTTTCCATAACTGCCTATTTTTTAACTGTTCTGGATGCAGTTTGTTTCTCGAAGAAAAGGTGGTAGGATTCTACGAGTACAACTGAGACGAATGACCGTTCGCTGAGGGTGTTGGAACTTAGGTCAGAGCAAATTTTTAGGATGATAGTATCACAATAGTAATTATGATGATATGGATGTGATAATCGATAACAGCTAAGTACGATCATAGGATTCAAAAAATCACTCCCTTTTTTCAATTTCCAATTTTTTTTTACCTATTGGCTGAATATATATAAAAGTATCTGTCGGTAAAATCACAGTT
>MCBS01024855.1:0-14550 GCA_003611235.1 Golovinomyces cichoracearum
CGAACTCATCATCTTCACGTGGTGCCGGTGTAATCGCTTAGTATGCTTTGCATATCTGAGATAGTCAAGAAGAGTCGCATCCACGTCAAAGACAAAAGTAAACATAAGCACATCTACAGTCAACCTCTCCTCATCAAGGTCAATCCTATTCTTCTCACACGAGGCCTTCGACTCTATCCTGCCACAAATCATTCTACCTCGAAAACCGAGTAACTGCTCCAATTGCAAACGGGAGCTTACCTCACAAATAATCAGCCATCGTCCACTACAAATTTACGATGCTACGCACACCCGCGAGGAGGAAAAACAAGTCGTTTTATACAAAGTTTGGGGTGTGGCTTGTGAGGGACCGTTACTCTAACGGGACTGTCAATGGGAGGAAGGACAGGTAGCTAGGACGCGGAAAAGAGCAGGGAAGAAATTATCGATGAGCAGGACAGACTTGTCAATTTTCAGGGGGATCTCGACTTTCTATAGATTTGTGGGCGCCAAGACCTTGGCTCGGACAGTGCTTCCGACACTGTAAAAACAGGCAACAATGGAAGGTGTTATGGTCTGCCCCCTGATCGTCATTTTCCCAAGTTGGGGTCTTGGTAGCCTGGAAATCTACCTCACTCGAGAAAGGGAGGATTGTGATACTATGTATCGCACGGTGTCTATAGACAAATGGCAAAGGCATGTTAGGGTATCCAAAGATTTTTCTTGTTTTTTCTCTGGTGGAAATTCACGGTTAAGGGAAGGGTAAAAGTCCCTAGGAAACGGTATCGAGAGGTATCAGCGAATGTACCCACTACGTGATTGGTCCAAATTTCAAACCGAGTTGTCTGTGTGTAATTGCCAGGGAAGGAATCGTCTTTTCCGTGTCAAACTTTACCAGCGATAAACTTGTGCTCGTCACGAATAAGATTTCTATCGTTATTTGTGAGAGTCAAATGATCATTCCGAAAGAAATCGAAAATTCTTCCCTGCTGCCTGCTGTGGACGAATTTCCTGGAACTGTCAAGGTTCTGAAGCCTGTTATAGTTGCAGTCTTCTGATTTCTCCTCATGAAGCTGAAGTAGTTGTAGTAGCAGATGTGCCTGTGAAGCACTTATGAGTGGTAACTCTTCAATCCCTTCAGTATCAGACTCCTATTTAGGAGGCTCATACTGCTGTGAAATAGCCATAGCTATATTTACTTCAGGGTCAACAACTTGCTCCTTTCCAGGTTGAGAAATGGTGAATAGCCATTTGGTTGTGGATAAACTGTTGATGTTGCAATAGGTTCACCTGCTCCTCAATGCTTCTTATTGCTTCAGTGAGCCAATTTGGCTGGGTTCCAGTACTTTGCTGTGTAGATAGACTTAAATTACGCACCGCATTGCCTTTAGCTGGTTGAATGTTTTGCTTGGATCATGATCAGTGTCTACTTCATCAATCATATACTGGACCCAATGGCTGTGACATGCTTGTTGTATTTGGTGGGTGTAAAAGTACCTCTGTATCCGAAGACTATATCTAGGAGGCAGCGCTGCCAATTCGTCTGTAGCGGTCTCATGAGCACTGAAGTAGTCCACAACTAGTCTCAATTTGTGGCCAGCCATCTGATTGTCAAACTAGCGCAGCCATTCAACCAAGTTGAGTTGTTACTACTGTAATAATAGCCAAGCAAATCAACTTCAACTCCATCTGCAACTAAGCAACGTGAATTGTATTTGCCAATGGTCCATGTTCGGAATTTGTGAGTACCAGAAGCATCAAAACGGCAGTGGATTTTAAGCCCTGTCTTGTCCTTCTTGCCGAGCAAGTGTTGGGTGGAGTGATCTGTCTGGAACGGCATTCCAGCATAGACCAGTATCATCATAGTTGTACTGATTATCCAGAGGATATCTCGCAAGCCGTACTTGAATAGTAGCAAGCTGAGCCATCATATCAACTATATCAACTGCTGCAGCTTCTCTGCGTTGTTTGTGGCTTTTGATATTAAGCCTCCTCTCAAATATATCAAACCAGTTATTGCTCCATCTTAGCTCAGACAGGTTGCTTTATTGAGGAAGGCTTTGCCAAAACCAGTGTGCTTTGATCCGTAGAGTGTCGCCTGTAACTACTGTAGACTGCTCTATCTTCTTCACCCACTCTACCATTGCATACTCAAGCTCTTTATAGGTGGGCTTCCACACCTTCTTTCTCTCTGGCTGTACTACTTCATTGCTATCGAAGTGCTCGTATCGCTTGCCAAGAATCTCTGACACTGTTTTCTGTTTGGTAGGCTTCAGAAAGCTGGCCTCAAACCATATACAAAGCTCTTTCTAGGTATAAGCAGGATGTTGCTTCCTGTATTGCCGGATTGCCTTCTTCTCAGCCTCTGGAAGGGCTATCCTCGAGGCCATAGATATAACGATATTTTGGTTGAGAACTCTTAGAGACGAAGGTTGTATCATGAAAGAGGAGAAACAGCGATAAATCGGTGGGGTGTCGGGGGTTTAGGAGAAATGTATCGCCATAGATGAGATGAGATATCGTTACTTGGAGGATAGCTATATATGAGATTTGACTGTACTGATAAGTCGTCTCACATCCCATGGGGAACATGAAACGCTAAGGCCATAGTCTTAGATTTTAGGTACTAGAATAAGTCTGAAGAGCTATATAGTGTCACCCTGTTTGAAAGAGCGTCCACTTAACAAATTTAAAGCTCAAGAAAAAGAAGCAGTAACTGAACATAGAAGTTATCTATCATGTATAATTTGATTCCAAAAATTTCAGAGAAAAGAAAAATAGTTATAATTCAAGATAGAAAGAAGAGAACATTAGTTAGTCTTACTTAACCGCGGGCAGATTTACGCAAAAATATGTTATTGAGGGCAGCCACTAAATAACAACAATTGCACAATCGGCAGTGCCAAGCAGTCTAGGTACGAATGCATAAATACTACCTTCCCAACATTATCCACGTCGTCGGAGAATCCTGCACAAATATTAATGGAATATGGTTTTTAAGGATCCGCATCGGCACTGGACCTTGGCCTCCGTGTGTTTAAAACGAGTGTGGTAAGCGGCAAAGTCTCCGTGTCCAGTTCTTGCTGCAATTTATATGCTACGTGATTGCCTATTTAGGAGAAGGTCTTTCGGCAATAAGTGGGCGCTTCTCATCTCGATTTTTGTGTAAGATTATCGGGCCTGTTTGTTATACCAACTTTCTCGATCTGAAATTACCTGAGCTTGATGCCAATTTCCTGATGAGACAAATGAGCGATCGACCTATGAATTTAATGTTAACATTGCAGAGCTCTTTTGAGATTCGAGATCTGCTATTTTATTTTCTACGATTCCTGAGTGACTAAGCACCCGGTATATTTTAGCGGGCACGCAGCTCAGCTCAGGTAGAGATTTAGTGAGCTGAGCTAAGCCGCGTGCCCTGTTTTAGCCCATCCTTTTGGTGTATGAGGGAGGCGCTTTTGAGAGCCTCCTTTTCTTACCAAATCTAGAATTTGATGCAGAGGCTCCGAGAAGACCCCACAGGCGAGATTCTGAGAAACTCTTCAGCTGCTTATTTATTTTTTGAAAATATCCACAAGTCATTTTCGAATTGAGCTGAAGGAAGAGAAAATGTAGCATGATTTATATGTAGGGTAGAATTTACTTCAGCGTGCTGTACTTTGATGGTATTTCAAAGAGGGCTGGAGCCTGAATAGACCTAGCGGCCAGCCTGGAAGGTGTCATATCACCAAAATGTGTTTCCGTTGGTAGGTTTTGATACATCGCTGTATAGTGGGGTAAAAAAACGCAATCATTTTTTTCACCCCTGTGCATCAGAATATCCCTTGGGTTGATCGTGCCCAGAAAAGACGTGAAGCTTTAGCTGATTGAAGCCTGAAGATTAAATATTCTACCATCATTCTAAAAAAGACTATTACCTACAGTTTTTATTTCCTAGGGATGGATTTTTATTGGGTCCAATTTTACTGGTATCGGAAGCTCGCGGAAAAAGGGTAAGAATGCGTAATAATTTTGTGCTGATAGATTTGTGAGCTCTCCAGCGCAGTAGATGATATGGGTCCAGTGTATGTATGTGATAGCTGCTCTTCAAGATATGGCTTCAATTACTATTCCACAGTAGAGAGCCCTGACTCTCTGAGAAGTACCACAATAGACGTGGTACGAAATACTCACAAGATAGCCCTGGCTGTAGCTTTGTATAAATTTCCAATCAATCTTGTATGCCCCTTCATTCTATTAGAGACTAAATTTTGTACATCTTTTCTGGTTTCTCCTGGTCACCAGGTTTTAGCATAAAAATGGGCGATAGAGAAAATGCATGCTGTGCCTGCTTGCCTAGAAAGCTAAGGTAATACTTCTCCCGAGTTATTACCTAGGCATCGGAAGGCGTTTATTACATGAAGAGCTTTTTTTGTTTGAATGCGTGCGTAATACTTAAAACTTAGTGTTTTTTCAAAGTGGAGCCTGAGCCATCTGATGTTCGGTTTCTTCCGGTCGACATCAATTCGGAACTCATTGGTGAGTACTGCAGGGTTGCAATACTCATCCTAGTTGTGCTGCTGAAATTTGATATTTTCGATTTGTCTTGATCGAATGACAGACCTTTAGTTTTGCCCCACGGGAGAGCTTTATTGACGGTTGAGCCTACGTTCTTTAAGTTTCCACTCAAGGAATAAGTGTTTACAATAGCTAGTACGTTATCGGCATATCTAAAAAGAGTTTTTGCGGCCTGTCTAGTTGAATAATAGGTAACGTGGAAAGCATAAATAAGATTAGGGTAACTGAAGATCCATGTGAAAGTCCACACTCGATTTTCATGTCTGGGCCAAGTTTCCCATCAAGACTAATGCAAACCGGACGCTCTGATACAAAAGATGAGACCTAACTGCACAGTCGTATGGGCCAGCCTTGTTCTATAAGTCAGACTACAAGTCGCCTAGGTTGTATGGCGTTAAATTTTACCTCGATGTCTAGCGTAACGTTATGAATATTAGCCCTTTAGCTAGGCTAAATTTAAAATCGTGTGTCAGACAGGTAGTTAAGTCTGCTAATGATTTAAGGGGTAGTGCTCCAAGCTGTTATCGACCAACCACTTTATGGCGAAATAAACTGAAAGAAATACGTTTTACAATAAGCCTCTCAAGTCCTATGCCGAGTACATAAAGTAGCGCAATAGATATGTAGTATCTTGGCGAGGAAGTGTCAACTTTGCTTCACTTTTCAAGTGTTGCCAAGATTCTCGTGCGAAAGCACTCAGAACGATAGCCTGCATCAATGTAGCTTTGAAAAAGGCTGAGGATAATAGATGTTTTACGTGGCTAGGCAAGTCTTAGTAATGCCGTAGATATACCGCAATTTCCAGGAGCTGTATTGCCGGCCCCTAGTTTTGCTGAAGAGACTTTTGTTTCGGTGAGATAAGAAAAAGGAAGTGAAGTACGAGCGACAGTTAGTGTAGAAAAAGGAATATCTTCCATGCCAGATTGATTCTTCAGAAAATTTCTTTTTATTAGATTTCCTTTAGATTTCAGGGTTTGAGCTGGTGGGTCTGTCGGATTAAAAGGACTAATTAGAGAGGGAGTGGGAAGGTTTCATTTTGATTTGTGCCATCATCTTTATCAAAAGTTATTTACGACGAAGTGTATGGAGACAAAAAAACGCCGAGTCGAAGTTACTGATAGTTCTGTGATTAGATTACATAGAAATTTGCAGTTGTAGGGCGGTAAGGATAAAAATAGACATATTTTATTCACAAAATAGCCCATAAATAGGTGCTAGCATTTTTTTGTGAAGAATGAAATTGTAATGCCAGTATTTTAAAAATTTCGTCAAATCTCTTGATCCAAAATGTTCTCGTCAGAAGTTGTTTGATAGTAGATTTGATATCTTTCCAAGTTGGTTCAGGGGTGACTTTCATAAAGGTGCCACCAAGTGAACGAAGAACCAGTACAAAGTTATCTATTAGATAACGGCGATCCTTCTTTTTCAAAATATCTCTCTGAAGACTGTGTTGATCACTGGTATCTTTTCCATCACATATGCTAAACACTCCCATTTTACATATAATTGCTGGTGCCATCCTTACTTTCTGTATTACTTTAACAGATAGAAGTTGAATGGATGCTAAGTCGAAGAGTAAAGTATTTCCAAAATGAAGTTTTAAATAAAAGAGATCCAATCAAATTGGGGTCAGAGAAATCGTACAGTTCGATTTAGAAATTATTTCGTGAAGGAGTTGATCATGAGCGAGAACGACTTGCTTCTCCCGAGATTTATGGCATGATTTTGGAGTAAAAAGTTAAAGCATATCTGTGCGCAGAATGGAAATTTTTAATACTCATGCAAATGCGTAAAATAAAAAGAATGTCAAGTGTCAAATTCATTTCTAACTGGTAGAAAGTGCCGAGTGATGAAGTTGACTTGAAATCACCCGATGCCGGTATGCTATCTTGCATTATGTGCCCGTTCACGTGAATCCAATAGCCTAGAGAAACTTTATTACCGATTAGATAGTACACTTGCTAATTCCACGAAACTCCTGATTTGTAGTAAAGAACAATCTTCACTCGAAAATTGATCCCAAAAAAGACTTTGAGAGAATATCCCGTGATATTTTACATTACTTGTCACAAGAATGGTACACAATGCAATTTTTTGGGGCGGTTTCGGTATTTATAAAGTCCCAATTATCTCGTCTCCTAACTATAAAGTCCTGGCTAATTAGTTTTGGAACGATATAGGTTTAGCAGTCCGATTCTGGCAACTTGGTATCGAAATGCGGCCACTGATCAGCAGGAGTAACTTATGGGCGTACCCACTCTTTGGAGGCATAGGAGCAAGTTTTGGCTGGTGGTTAGAGGGATTAGGTGTGAGACAAAAAGCTCTACTTGCTGAGCGAAAGAAAATTTTGCTGGAGAAAAGAGCAAGAAGAGATGAACGATCCAGGGTCGAGTCTAAACTGGAGAACGAAAGATTTACTGAATAAATAACTCTTTTCTATTCTATTGATTTAAGAAAGGACATTCATCTATCATCTGGCTATAAGCCGAACTTTTTTTGGGACAATGCCCTTCTACCATACGCCGATATGAGAAGTAATTGGAAGACTTTGACCAAATGGATCCAATATAACGTATGTTGTAAGATACCGAGTTTGCGACAAATTATCAACCTATCATCCCGATTTTCAAACCGTCAAACACTCTGAGAATTTATTAATACTCATTGAACTTAAACGTAGCTACTTTTCGGGACAGATTTGTGGCAACGAAGGCATAAATCTCAATCCTTAATTGAACAAGTAAAACTCACAATTCCGAGACCGAAGTAATCTGCCAGTACTTGAAAGATGACTATATTTTGAACATAATTAGGTACGTCGTTTTACGGCATTTACTTGAGATGGTAATTCTTGGTACTTTTAAAACACTTTAATCCAACCCGCTCTAACTTAGCGTGTGAATGCGTCTTAGAACTTTGCTAGTGTTACGTTTTCTATGTTTTCTCAACTAATGTGCAGGACAACTCTACTAATGACAAATTTTAAGTAATTTCTTTATAATTTTAAATATTTTTTTAATATCCCTATCCCATCTTCTAAAGATTTGAAATTTCGTACAATTGACAAGAGAATTCATCAGCGTCTCCGATATGTACAAACGTCGAAGAGAGCTGGAAAATTTTCTACTCATGACTCATTTCCTAATCTATGCAAGACTGGAACAGAGCTAGGAGGTACATTACCAGACTCTGTAACAATCATTTGGATGTATTCAGCAGGTGTGACATCATACATTAAATTGCATATCTGAAGTTGTTTAACATCCTGCCATCCTTGTAATGCTCCACCAGGAATAACAAGTTCATCCGCTGGGGCAACTTCGTTGTGAACAATAGAGTCTAGAGCGACCTTTTCTGTGAATTTTATGGTCTCACACAAAACAATAACAGGTTTATCAGCCTCTTTAGCTTCCATAGCGACAATAGCTGAACCAACTCGCGAGAATAGACGTCCGTTGCTCATCATTGCGTGTGCTCCAAGAAAAATTTTTGTTACGTCTTGTATATTGTGACTTAGGCCATTTAGAAAGCAATATTTGGTATTGATTCCTAGTTTAACAAGGGCAGCTGCCAAATTCTTGCCTTCGTTTAAGGGTCTTGAATCTACAACAATGACCCTGAATACTTTTCCGTCATTAAATGCTTGTACCAGTGACTTTTGCACAATACTACTTTTTGAAAAAGTCATTATAACATCACCGTCCCTGATTCGATCCGCGGCACTTTTGGAAATGATTTGGTCTGCTATGGTAATTCGTTCATGGATAAAGGCGTCAATAGAATGAAAAAGCTTTTGCTTAGCATCTGCATCAGGAGTAGAAGGATCGATCTTTGATATTTTGAGTTTTAACCAGCGAATCGCATTACCCATAGATATAGAAAGTGGACGACATGACGCTAGAAAGTCAATTTGTGGAGATAGAACATAAGATGTAAGATGGCGCGTTAAAGAATTCATCGGAGGTGTTGTGTAGGACGCAATAACCTGTCAAAAAGATATTAACATAAGAATTGAGAGTGATTTTGCTATTTTCTCACCTTTTTGAGTGCCTGTAATGTAGCTACAAGTCGAGCACAGCTACCAACAATTTCATAACTGGCCATTTGTAGGCCTAATGCTAAAACACTAGGGTGTATCTCTCTACTCACACCTGCGATGGTTGTCGTCTTCGGTTTGTAAAGATGTCGGAATAGTTCCACAGTCTTATCCTCTTTTTGAGGGGGTTCAGGGACTGATGGCACAACCTTTTGTAGTCCCCGAATTTGAGGCCCCTTCACTTCCCCAGAGGTCATACGTTTGTGCTGAAATTTGGCAACTTTCTGACTTTCTAATTTTTGGGGTTGAACAGGTGATTTTTGTGATGGCTGAATCGTTAAGCCACCACCTTTTTTTTCTAAAACTGCCCTTGCTCTACGAGCAGCTTTTTCATCCTTTGCTTTCTTCTTAAGCTCTGCCATTGAGGGCCCTGACTTATCTGCACAATCACTCGCTTTAGCAGGCAACACTTTTTCTTTTTTTGATTGTGCCTGGGATTGAATATCATCGGTTACGCTTGCTGTTGATACATCCATTTCTGCTTTTTCTATATTCGCGCTTAAATTTTGTGAAGCTCTGGATCACTGTACTTGTATACCAAAAGGAGTTGCTTCAGTGGTTAAATATGAGTGAGAGGTGGGGATATCTCGGTTAAGCAGCTTCAATACGCCCTTGCACCGAGGATATATGATTAACTAAATCTCAGTCGGTTTTGTTAGTAATTATTCAGTAGCCTAAATAAATGGCACTCAACGAAATTATTCTGTCTGTACCTCTTGTTCTAATCCCAAAGGTTCATAACCTGCTCAAGCTGTCTCTATTTAATATTTGATATATTTATTTGAATTGAGCGGGGAGGAAGCCTTAATTCAGCTGGCATTCATTTTTAATGACATTTCTACCATAATTATTCAAATTACTAACCTATTATCCCTGTACAAATGTCGATCATAGATGAGCGGAGCGTGATACGTTGAGCTGGGTTTTTGATCGAAATTTAAAATATAGTTTGATAGATGGGTGAGCTCTCACTTTTCCATACCCCTTCAGATCTCGACATCTCTCTTTTCTGCAGACTCTCATTTAAATATTAGGAAAGTCCTGGTTGAAATTACACTACACATAATCTATAACCTAAACTATGAAACAACCGAGCAAGTGTCATTATTCGTAGAACTGGGGCTAAAACTGAAATGAAAGAGCTCTTAAAGATGGATCTAATTTTCCTCTGCACAAGTCCAGCGCTCTTTCAGCTTAAGGACGACACGTTATACAATGAAAAATAGTTTTGTATGTATAATAATACAGCTTGATTCTTGGCTACTTATGTAGTGGGTTCTATTTGTAATTATCGCTTGAAGGTTTGGTCATATACTTGCATTCTTTCCTCAATCGTCGATAATTTCTGTAGGATAGGCCTCAGAGAACCCTGATTTCCTTAGAATTTCTTCGCCAAGGTATGATGTAATACTTTCCGCGGGATTATGACATGAGACCGCTCTCTTCCTCAAGCAAGTTGTGCGAACAGGTTATGGAGAATTTACTTTAAGGACCTCTAAACAGAAAATGGAACACGACATTTCTATCATCCAACTTGAATTAAAAGCGTCAGCTTTACCAGCAAGAGGAGAGATCTAGGTACCCACTGCATTCTTAGAATTATTAGAGATTCCCTTGCAAGTCGGTCTTTTCCTTCTATGCATCCTTTTCTCTGAGTATCCCTGTAAGAGATGACTACACCTCGAGAGCGGTTCATCTCACCATTTCCGCTTGTCTTTGTAAGCAATTACTTTAGACCTACTCCACAGTTGTCCACAAAATAGTATGTTTGCAGCCAAAGAAGTCAGTTGTGGTTTAAAGCCTTGCTAGTTGTTAATTTGGGATGCGAAAGAAGAGTTATGTCGTAGAATTGAGAGAATTGAGAGATACTGGGGTTCGATCGCATTGACGGTAGAAAAGATAGTAACAGCGATGAGGCCCCGAGTATGCTGTAGCCATTAAATCTTAGACGTGGATACTAATGCAGCTCCTCTTGATAATTATTAAATTTGAATCGTATGCTGAATGTATAGACCAGCAAATTATGTATTTGAATAGTTCGTCATTAACTACGATTGCAGCTATTTGAGATGTAGAAAAAGGGGTTTGATCAAATGCTTCAAACCAATACAAAATAGACAGCTTCAGTTTCCAGGGCATACCATCATGCTTGAGAGGCTCGGTTTGAATTCAATGACGACGTGACCAAATCTTGGCCCTGCAATTTGTTGTAGGTTAGCTAGACTTCTAGGCGACAAGTATTTTGTCTTAGAAACTTATTTCCAGTAGATATTTCCAGAACTCCCATTTTCCATCGATTCTTCGGGATTTTCCGTACAGTAAAAAAATCATGCCGATAATATTAATTAGAAGATGCTTTTATGCTTGATAAGCCAATACAAGAAATTTTTCAAATTACAAACCGAGTCTGGAACAGAGATTTCAACATTCAGTGGGATTGTTGAACTTGTGCTCCTGTCTCGTGTGATGATCACTTGCAGGAATCCCAATAAAATGCAGGTGTTCGACATCTGTGTGTATGGATTTAACTTAAAGTGATAACCTAAAATATGTCATAAGTTGCTCTATACGTACAACTCGCCCATCTGACTACCTGAAAGCTATAGGGGTTTTCCTAGTTCAATCTCCGTTAGAATGAGAATTATGATACTTAACATCACTCTTTTTGGGCTGGTAATCCTGTCCCGTGATACAAAATTGCTACGTTACGGCCTATTCGTAGTGGAGATTAAATTTAACTCTAAGCTGAATAGAGAGATATTTACACAGAAAATAAATCTGTTGCTCTCAGATTTTTCGAACCCCAGAATTAAAATGTGTGTGTGTATTGTAGACAGAAAAAATATCGAGGCCGAAATAATGATTATGTCCTGTGGAATTTGAAACGAATTATTTGTGAGCGCCAAGGGTAGTTTACGATCAACTAGCCTTGGAGCGACACAGCGTTTGTGAGTCCCTCATATTAATACATGATGCGATCGCTTTGTCTTAATTAACATTACAATCTCGAAACTTAGGTCCTTTGCTCTAACTTAGGAGATGGGAATGATGAGCAATTGTCTTTAAGCAAGTTTAAAATCCCTCTCCGTCCTCCAATCTCAATTTGGGCCCAGTCTGGTTACTTTCCATAAACGTTCCATGTAATCATTCTCGTAGGCATTAATGTTATTCTTTGTTTGTGTAGATATCTATCCGAATTCTTTGGAAGGGCCATAGATCGTGCGTTAAAGAAAGAGTGTATCAACCAGATGAAACAACTCGGATATCAAAGGTAGGTAGACAGCTTAGAAACATCTGGGTTCGCTGAAATGTCGAAAATTAGTTTTTCACTCCGCAGTAATGAGTGGCGATTATTGATATAACAGAAATGAAGTATTAAATTTTCTTACATGGTATATATAGAAGTCTCGTAAACTAAATATTCATAATTGCCAGAGCGACTTACTATGTCAATTTTGCTTCTTGTGGGTAAACGACATATCCATAGTGTGTAGAATCTCCCCCTCGGGAGGCTTTTGCTGTTTTCCACCAGCTTCTTCAACCGTCTCAAGAATTTTTTGAATGATATTTTCCCCTTCTAAATGTGTTACTGACCTTCCTCTCTTCTTTGCCTGTAGCAAGAGATTGACGTTGCAACCTTTTTCCAAAAACTCTCTAAGCCGCCTCAGCTTGGTTTCTAGATCATGATTTTCAACAGCCCAGCTCATCTCAATAATCTTGGTTGGTGTTCCCTTTTTTTTGCCTTTACTCTTAAAAGTAGTCATTTCGATCTCTCGTAAAGCTGATCTGTCCATAATTCTACACAAGGGATATCGGCCATCTTCAGCATTGCCTTCGAGGATCGTCACAAGACTTTTGTTTTCAAAGTCAAAATCCTCGAGAAATTCAGCTGTTCGATGTGGCCCACTAACCTTACCAGACTCGTCAACAACGGATATTATCTCTTCTTTGATCTCATCATTACGCGGGAGCCGTTTTATTTTGGGGCTGGTAAAAGTTTTGGTGGACCATGCCCTGCCATGCTTCCGTATTGAAAGACTAGATGAACTCATGGGAAATGCGATACAGGGTGATATAATACAGGCATATTGTCTCCGGCTAAATCCGACTAGGGAGATAAAAGCACGATTTCTAGCAGCAAGGACCTCAAGAATTTGTGGACAAGCCAACATAATGGTTAGGCCAGATTTTTAAAGAACGTTTGAGATGGAAAGTTGGAGTGATAGAGAACAACTTTCCTTTGTGATTGAATAAGGATATTATCAGACATAGAGGTGCAAGCTAAATAGCAGACGAGACGACAAATTGAACATTTTGTAATCGTTCGGCTTAGTCACGCCCCCCCCATGACCCTGTTTTAGGGTGAGGGAGGGCAATAATAAAAAAAACAGCTAAAATCAAAAAACAACCACTCTAATTATTAACTAATGTAATATCAAACCAACCAACCAAGATTACAACTCCAAAAAAATAACCAAACGATAGCCCTATTCTTCAATTCGTTCAACTTTTTTCTTTAATTCCTTCAAAATTGCCTTTCAATTCTTCTTCCTTAATCGCTCTTCCCGCATCACAACCACCCTTACTTTATACTCTTCATCCTCTTGAATATGCCTACGCGCGCTATTTCCGTATATTTCTCCATACTTTTGAACTATCCCCCCTCCTCTCCCTTTCCTTTGTTTACGTTTTGCGATAGCACTATTTTGTTGTTGTAAAAGTTCAATTGAAAGTTGCCCCTTAAAGATAATAGCGTCATTACTAGATTGCACCTTTTGTAGCACACGCACTGTACAAGGTGTAGCCCTCCCTAATATATAGTCCAATCCTTTCTTGCGTGAAAGGGCCGTTGAGGGTGTTTGGAAAGCAAGAGCTGAATCGTAGTCAAGAGAGGGTAATGGTGATGGCGTATGTAGAGTTGATATTCCCTCTCCCCCTTTCCCCCCTTCCACCCCCCCATATACTTTCAGTTTCTTCAAAACAACCGCTGGATCGTACGGCGAGCTGAAGAGAGAGATTTGGAACGTATCATACGCAAGGAATTGGAGTTGCAGGTGAGCCATGCTTTTGCCCATCAATGGGAAGCTGAAGGAGGTTGATTACCAAACTTACGGAGGCTGTTTGTACAAGCTACCACAAAGTCAATATTGCCCGGTTTGCCCATTTAAGAGCACATAAGCAAGAACTCTATAAGGAAATGATCTTGTACACTTGATAGCTTCTTGTTATGGCCACCACGAGAAGCTGAAGGAGGTACGCCCTTGGAACGATGGTAAACTTGGTGGTAAGAGGAACCGGAATCACGTGCAGCTTTTGCTGCTTTTAAGCTAGGAAAACGCTATAAAAGCTGCAGAGCATTTCGAACCTTTTCTTCGCTTTCTTGTGATGAGTTGGGCATGATTAGAGCGCGTTGTAGTGGAAGGAATTAAAGAAATTAGAATTAATACAGTTTTTTTTTGATTATTGCTGTTTTGTTGGTAACGATACACGCCCCCCCCCACTTGACTAACCCGTAAATGTAGGCGGTGAGAGACGCCCGGCCAACGGCTTCTTACCTAATTTCTTTCGGAACGCGTCGAATTCGATACGTCAACATCAGCTCTATTTACAAGACCATCAGATTGAATCTGAAGCTTAATATTACCTGATTCTAACGATTTTATTGCCTCCTCAAGCCTCCGCAAATATTTCTTCTTCAATCGAACAAACACCGTCAAGCTCAGGTAACGCCTACCAGCCTTTCCGGTAAATTTTACTATCAATTGGTAGGCAAAATCACCCATTTTGGCTTACACGCTTTGCGAAAACAACTCGAGCTTTTGCGGCATTATAGAAGTGAGCAGAATCCCCCGATATGCACAGGTTCATGAAGTCGTTCAATGGGAATACCTGGTGGGCACATGATCCAAGAACGAGAA